>CBVK0100526741.1:0-14979 GCA_900067695.1 Picea abies
CAACTCCTATTTATACTAAATATGTCTATCAAAAGAACCATCTAGAGGAAGATCCTTCTAGAAGCGAAAGCTTCCATTAGGTCTTCTTACATTTGACTTATTCTACCTTATTGCAAGGCCTTATTAATATTGACCTTTATTACATCCGAATATATTGTTCTACCTACATGAGGGGTTAGGTCCCTAACACAATGTACATTTACAACAAGTGTGTTGGGTGTGCAGGCCATGCTATACATAAATATACAAACATAGCACGCAACTCTGGCACAATAGACCCTGTCAATGAAATAATTGAATTCTCGAACGATCATTCCCTCATTGCAGGCCTTTTGTCGCATCGTCTCTCTACCTTGCCCAACTTTGATTGCATTGTTCATGCCCTTTGTCAAGTTGTGCACCTCTTCCTGGGCGCCCTCCTAGACTATTATTGAACTCCCACATACTCCCCTAATGTCGACTCTTCCCAAGCTCTGAGGTGAGCGCCCTACCCAACGACATGTTCAACCTTTGCAAATATACCTTCTTTGGTGCCCCAATTAGCCAACCATTCACTTTCACAGACTCTTTATTTTGTTACCTCAGTACCCAGAAATCACCCCAACTCCACACTTAGGAAAAACTTTGACTTTCATAAATATGGTGCCCTTCCACTAGACTTGTCTTTCTTCATACCTTAGAACAAAACCTCACCCAAGTGCTTCATCTTGGTGCCCTTATGCCCCAGTCGCAGACCAACTCATCCTTGTGATTTTCATTCATGACTTATTTGTTTTGCCTCTAGCCCATATATATAAGTTGTGCCACCAATTAACTGTCTCTTCCCTTGGTGTGGACGTGTCCTTTCTAGGTTACGCGCCCTTCCGCAAGTTGGATTCGAACGAAGTGTGGGCATGCTCGAATGAATTTCCTAACCGACTCGTTGAGCACCCCATCACATCACTTGGCCGACCCACAAAATTCCAACTGGTTACTTCGGTCACAAGGCAACCTTGACATCCTCATAGCATCTACCTCACGCTTCGGTCGAGTCCCCTTGGTGCATTTCACATGCCCAAGTCGTTTGCCTCGTTCATCGCATATTTTGTGCACATTGAGCATCCTACTTGCCCAACGTCTTTATTAAGCTTCATGCCTGACTTGTGTCAAAAGTCATATTTGGTCAAAGTTGTTCATTGGCACGATGTGCACCCAAGGAACCCCAACTTACCCATATATGAAGACCTTTGTTCCTTCATTCGAACCGAGCCCTCTATCTGCCCAAATCGTTCATCTTGGCTTGTGGTGAAGGTGTGCGTGCTTGGGCTAGATGCCCCAAGTGTTACATCCTCCCCCACCCCAAGTCATTGTTACCCTCAACAACATCCACATAAATATGTTATCTCCCTACTTCAGTCTAAACCCATGCCTCCACTGCCACTGCTCTAGAAACCCCAAGTTTTGTGCTGAAATGGAAACCCCAAATTTTTTTCAAGTGGAAATCTTATGTTTCCATGCGATGGAAACCCCAAGTTTCCCTTCACCATATCACTTCGTCTTGTGCACAATCTTTGCCCAAAGTTAGTTTGACCTATTTTCCTACAAAATGAATGTCTTCCACCCAACTTCACTACATCGACCCATGCACCAATTGTCAAACTATCCAAGTGTTGAACCATGTAAACTTGTCCATTGTGCCCTTACTTCGACCTTTTATGCCATGTCTCTGCACATGTCAACCCCCAATTTTTCCAATGGTTGGGCGATCAGTCCAACCGTCATGTGCAACACTCAATATGCACTTCCTCATGTCAAACATAGTATTTTTGTTTGCAACTTCATCTCCTTATCCAATCCTCAAGCTCAAGGCAAAGTTTCTCTCCTCAACCCAAAATCTGCTAAGTCTTCAACCCAAATCCAAAACTACTGCCAAGTTGTCCAACTGTTGTTTCCACTCAACTGTGTCAATGATTTTCCTCTACAACCCAACAACAGTTGTCTTCATTTCTTTAAATTTTGTTGCAATACCTTTCTCCAAGGCACCCACACCACACTACCTTCTCCAGGACAATGCATATTTCCAAGTCTGTGACGACACATCTTCATAAGGCGCCCAAGGCCACATTGTATGATTTTTGGTAGTGTTCCAAATCTTTGTATTCTCAGCGAATGGAGTGTACTCAATAGCTGCCACCAAGGCTATTGGCATACATAGTGTCAGAATTATGCTCAGTGCACAAGTACTTCAACACCAATATGACTTCGTTCTGCATGCAACCTAAATCCTCAAGCTTGTCTACACTTATCTGAAATTCATTATGTCAATTGCCTTCCTAAAAAAGTTCACAATGGTTGTGGGGTGTCGGTCCTCCATCCCTACTTCTTTCGCATCTCACTCCAACTCTGGCTGAGTGAGTGCCTCCACACACTGCTTTGTCTCAACACATAGAATTTTTGTTGAAATTAAGTTGTCCAACCAATCTACCTCAACCCCTTCATAATTACGTTGACAACATGGTGACTCAAGTTATGTCCTCTATGCAATTTCATTGGCAAATGTTGCGACAGGTTTCCTCAACTCATCTTCAAACTCTTTCTTCCGACACTACAGGCTTTGCAATCGATTTACCTTCCCCAAGACAGACTTCATCAACGTCCCCACTGATGTAAATATTAATTCACTTCGTTCTTATTGATTTATGACATTAAAAGAAGCCATGGATGGAGTAACCTCTTGATGTTGTACTATGTCGCAAGCCCTGTCTTCTCTCTCACAAACTTCCTTAATCAACTTGATCACAACACTCATGGGCCTCCATACAATCTTGATCTTCGTCATCATGGGCACACTTGGTGTTTTGGCTTTGTCCAAAAACATTAAGTAACCCTCATGTGGCATAGGAACTGCCTTGCATACTTGAGAAAATCTTGTGCCAAGATCATCGCATGATCATCCAACAGAACCACCAACAAATCCTAAGTGCCAAACCAACTCCCAACTCTCAATGATGTCGAATGAACACCCCTATCATTGGCTTCATCACCGATTTGACCATCTTGAATGCAACCCTACTTCTCTTAGGATTACGATGGATCGATGTAGCAATTCGTTCACTTATAAAACTATTGGTTGTTGTGATGTCAACCAACACTGCAACCTTCACTCCACTCACTGTTGCATTAACAAAGCAAATTCTAGCTTCTCCATCTTATGACTTTTGTCGGTCATCCCTTTCCTTGAACTCGTCTAGACGCTTCATCAACTCACATAACCCTTACATCTTTGCCTTTAATGGTTTTGGTTGCAGTTGGCATACTTCTCCCAAGGCTGCGAGCTCCTTCCCTACAGGCTGCACTTGGTTTCTGTCTGGCCATTCCAACTATTCCTTCAATGGAAAATTCACTGCGAAATGGTTAAGGTTGAACAATAAACAATGAATTGGATTACCTGTGTGGTCAATTAATTCGACTTACCTCTTTTCCATGACTTCATCTCTGGCTTGGGTGTCCTCCTTTGTGAGTGACTCCACCCTTGTTGAGTTCAAAAGTTCAATTTCATGCATGAGCTCTCCATTGTACTATTCCTGCCATGGACTGATTTGGTTCTTTGTCTTTGAACAATAATTTGTGAAATGGTGCCCCAAACATACTTCACATATAATAGAACTCATGTCTTCAAATGAATTTGATTGTTCCATGTGTATATTTTAACCTTGTACAATTAATTACTAAAACATATTCTTAATAAAATATTAAAGATACAATGGCACACACAGACATTACATAGAGATTTTTACCCTGGAAACCCAAACCGGGAAAACCAACAACATGTTTAGAGCCATACCTCTAATTTTCTATTCATCATTTCATTGTTTACAATACAATATACATATAGGATCTCGCGACATCCAAACCCCTAATCCATTGACCCGAAATAGTTAACAACCCTAATTCCTGAACTGGAATTAGAAAACCATAGATAAAAACCATGTGCCGAAAAACGACCAAAAAAAGGACCAATTTTTTTTCTCGGGGGCTCCTGCCCCCACAACCCTCTTGATTGGGGGGTGCAAAGCACCCCCCAAACCCCCTTTGCTCCCATATTAGTGTACAATACATGAGATCAATTTTGCAAAGAATATAACACATACCCAACACCATGATGTTATTGACGGTGGACATGGCTTCCTCCTCCTCGGGGAAGTCTAACTCTAAGACTTGGCAACCTTTGTTCACTGAAAGAGGATTATGTCTTTCATCCCATGCATCCCACCATACGGTGATCGACTTGATCTTCTCTAATCTTTTATCGGCTACTTCCATGCTCACCCACCAATCTTCTTCAAGGTTCTACTTTGTTTTTTCATCGTTCATCGCTTCCATCATGTGTTTGTCACTCTCTTAGCACATGTCTGCCATCTGAAATCATTGCTGCAACTTCTATGATTGTGCTCCCTTTTGTCATGCCACAGAACTACATTCACAACCAATTTCTCAACGAAATGAACCTGAACTACCCCTTACTCGACAATATGAGTTCTAGGCTATGATACCATATGTCATGGCCATGTAGTCGCCTCGACACCCAAATTGACTTGGTGCACCCAAGTCATCGATCACTGCAGGTCGTGCGACACTGTGACGTGGTTCATATCATCATTTTTCCTAAGTCGAGATGTCGCATGTTCAGACTATGCCTTACTCGTTTCAATTGTGAAATTATATGAAACGTTGTTTAACAATTATACTTGTTTACACTTAAGTTCAAATTACATTCACAACACAATGTACAAGAGAACAACAAAAGTATGTTGTGCGGGCAACTGAACTCGGTCCAACACCCGACTTAAGTATTCATACAAGAAAATGTAAAATTACAACAAGTGTGTTGAGTCTGCAACCCATGCCACACATAAAGATACAAACAGAGCACACAACGCTAGCACAACATACCTTGTCAACAAAACAACATAATTCTCGAACTATAATTCCCTCATTGCAAGCATTCCATCACACCATCTCTGCCTTGCCCAACTCTGCTTGCACCTTTCACTCCCTTCGTCAAGTCGTGTGCCCCTTCCTATGCGTCCTCCCAGACTGCTTAAGAACTCCCACGGACTCCCCTAGCATCAATTCTTCCCAATATCTGATGTGTGTGCCATGCCCAATGACACACTCAACCTTCGCAAACAGACCTTATTCGGTGCCCCGGTCAGTTGACCAGTTTCTTTCACAGACTCTTCATTTGGTCACCTCAGTAGCCATAAATCATCGTAGCTCCACACTTAGACAAAACTTTGTCTTGCCTAACTGTGGCACCCTTCCACCATACTTGCCTTTCTTCATGCCTCAAAATGAAGCCTCACCCAAGTGCTTCATCTTGGTGCCCTTCTGCCCCAGTCGCACACTTAGGCTATAGACCAACTCATCCTTGTGATTTTCATTCATTTATTCTTTGTTTTTCCTCTAGCCCATATATATGATGTGTGCCACCAATGAACCGTCACATCCCTTAGTGTGGACAAGTTGGAGCTAACCCAAGTGTGGGTGCGCCCAGGTGACTTGCCTAGCTGACTCATTGAACGACCCATCACATCACTTGGTCGACCCAAAAACTTCCAATCGGTTACTTTGGTCGCAAGGAAACCTTGGCATCCTCATAACATCTACCTAATGCTTATGTCAAGTCCCCTTGGCACGTTTCACATGCCCAAGTCATCCGACTCATATGTCACATCATGTGTGCATGTTGGGCATCCTACCTACCCAATGTCTTCATTAAGTTTTGGGCCTAACTTTTGTTGAAAGTCATCTTTGGTCGAAGTCATTCCTTGGCACGACGCATGCCCAAGGAACCCCAACTTCCCCATATATGAATACATTTGTTCCTTCATTCAAATCGAGCTCTTTGTCTGCCTGAATTGTTCATCTTGGCGTGCGGTGAAGTTAATTGTGCTTGGGTTGGACACCCTCAAGCCTTATAATCATCATGAAAGTATAGGAGGAGCAATATGATTACATGTTGATCTAAGAACATAGGGGCACACGAATCATAGTTGAATCGCACCCACAAAATAGAAAATAAATTATGAACTAGTAGGCATGTGGAAATAAAGAGTATTTGGATTTTGTAATGATGTGAGTTTCTTTTGCTTCCTTTGCATCTACACATGGGTAGGAAAACACAAGACAAAGTATTAATGTAATGGAAGATAACCTAATCGAAGAGATTAATAGGTTTAATTCTAACTGGCTAGTATTATTAGAAAGGTTAGATGGATTATCATAATTCACATTGTTCTTGTCCATAAGTGTCTAACATTATAACTTATAGTTGAAAAGCAATCAGTACTTTTATTTGCATACTTTAGTTAAAAAAAATTAAGTTCATCATAGTTGAGAGTATTTGGTGTTTCCCCTTGTGGATCTCGTGTTTGATGGAGATGTGTAAATGGCTTATGGTCGTTTAGATCCATTGGACAATTGTTGGTGATTTATTGACCATTCACTCCACTTTTTACATGTTGATGCACTACTTACGTCACCTTGCTTTTGCAATGGTTCTTGTGTGAGTCCTATCAACAAGGTGGATTGGTGCACTATCCATTCTAATGCTTGCCACATGTGTCGCCATCATCAATGTTTCTCATGTCCTTTGTCATCATTATGTAAGTTTTAAACTTTTACAATAAAACAATGCACACACATATTCTTTATAAATAGAAAAATAAACAATATAATTCACACATAATACTTAGAGATTTACCTTGGAAACCCTTAACTAAGAAAACCAACAAATGTTTAGAGCCGCACCTCAAACTCTCATTGTATTAACTTCACCATTTACAATACAATATATAGGGTCCCATGGCATCTAAAACCCTGATTCATTTACCTAGGATAAATGTCTTGACCGAAATTACATTACAATGGGCCGAAAAACACCAAAAAAGGGGCAAAAACGAACCAAAAACAAGCCATTTTTTTTTCCAGGTGGCTTCACCCTCTAACCCCAGTTAGGGGGGGGGTCTACCAAACGTCCCTTACTCCCCATGCAACATACAGTGCATGGGGCTAATCATGCAAAGGATATAACACATCACACGCCACCTCTTCTTCCCCACTTGGCTTCCTCAAAACCAGACTCTGTTATGATACTGCAACTTTCTGTTTGGTAATGATTTATGATCCAAGTGAATGTTATGAAATGAATTCTCTCACAGAAAAATCCATTCCTTGCGGTCATTAATATTGCTCCAAAAATTCTCTAATAGTCTTCGACCATGTCATTGCTTCCTATATAACATTTCCCACCTCAATTCTTCATTGGCATGGGTAGACGAAGCAACATGATCAGATTCCTTTAATTTGTGTCGAGAAATTAACATATTGGCCCACACACTATCATTAAATGATATCAAGTGATCTTGATGGTAACCATGAGCATGCTTGTGGGAGCACTGCATGACACTCCATTGCATGACACATTTGTGGGAGCACTGGCCATAATCCCTGGTGGGAGCACTGCATGACACATTTGTGGCTATTTGAAATTATTGCAACGATCCTTCAACTATAATTGCATAGATAAAATGCCTTTGGTTAATGTGGCATCCAATCAACTATCTTGACATGCATTTGTCGTAAAACTTGAAACTAACATTAGCATTTCTTTTTGTGTTCTTTATATGATGTATGAGAATATAAATATTTGAAAAAACTTATTTCTCTCTAGATATATTGAATGCGACAATTTACATGGTTGTCAAATATGCATTCTCTTATTCCCTTCATGAAATTTGAGGGCTTTCATTTCTATTCGTAACCATTTATTGATGACACGTGTCCATCAATCCGAATCAACCCTACCGAATAAGTTGCACTTTTGAAAATGATTAGTCGAGGCTATGTTATGTACATTCCATGGGGTATTACTTTTGGAATATTCTTCTTTTTATGTCGGGATCTAAGGTATTATTTCCTGATATTTTGAGTATAGGAAAACAAATTGGTGGTATCTAAAAGAGAGGGTACATGTATGTCTTACAAAATATGTAGGTAACTCTTTAGTGTGCAAGAAGCAAACTCTTTAGTCGTCATTGCTAAAACAATTTCAATAACCTTATTTAGTGATTTAACACATCTACGAATTGCTTGATTCTAATTTCTATAATGGTACATGTTTTTTTCAATTTATATGTTATATGTTACTTTGATATGTTATACCGGTACATGTTTTTTTCAATTTATTTTTGCAAATGTGACATGCATTGGTTTCATTTATCAAATTACTATGTAATCAGTGAGATGTGTGAATGCCTTTGAATGATTGTATACATAAGTTTATAAATCGTCTCCTTAAACTAAGATATATTGTCACAGGTTCAAATCCAGAGGGGGGTAGGGTATGTATACCTTCGTAGATTTTACCAGTCAAATCGTTGGGCGGAGGGGATCCCTTGTCCCACAAACAAGGGAGTCTCATACACCAATTTGGTGTGTTGGCTTTGCCATGACCTTAAAAATAAATTATTATTATTATTATTATTATTATTATATCATGCCAGCATTTTTTAACATATTATACCCACATCTTTAGAGGACAATGGTAAATATTAAGTTCATTGAAATTAAAATGTTTTTGACTATTTTATTTTTCAATTGTTTGTATGGTTGGCTTTATTGATGTAAATAAGGGAGTCTTTTCTCAAGCAATATACTTGAAGTTAAAAGACATAAGACATATCGAGTTTCATATTGAAAAAATACACATATAGATAAAGAGATAGTGAGTGTACCAAGTGGGTTAGTTTGATTGGTTAAGTACATTAAACTTCATACAAGAAGATTCAGAAGATTCAGAGTCAATTCCTTTTATTTAATGTCCCTTTTAAAAACACAAACATTTTATTACATTCATTTTAGATATTTTTCTAGAATTTATGATAATAAACCAACATAGATCTAGAATTTATGATAATAAACCAACATAGATCATGATGACATGTTTATGTTATTATATAAAACAATTTACATATTTGTTTCATAAAAAAACATTGAAAAAGGGGTTGAGAAATTTAGAATTGAGTTTTCTTTACAGTTACTGGCCATGATTTATTAGTTGATATAGATTCCACCTATGTTCAAAAAAATTAAGGTTTGTAAACAATTAAGGCTTTATTGGTGGTAAGAGATTAATAGCCAAGTTGATCATTGTTCTATCATTCTCTTTTTATTTAAAGTGGTTTAAATCTTTTTATTTAAGTGATCTAAATTTTTTTATATAAGTGAAAAGATTTGTTGTTAAAATGTTATGATTTTAATTTTGCAAATTGCTCTTTGGTTATGTTTGAGGATGGCCATTTTAGCATCGAGGTTTTAGTGGTGGTAAGAGATTAATAACTAAGTTGACTCATTGTTCTATTACTCTATATGTATTTATTTGTCTATATGTATTTATTTGAAGTGTTCTAAATTTTTTATAAGAATATATATATATATAACAAAAACAATTAGTGGTTTTATTATAAAAGAGGTTGTGTATAGACAAAACCAACCAGAAAGTACAAAAAATCAAGATGCTATGAGGCTTTTAGTAGAGATAAAGCCTTACAAATTCTCATGGAGCATCTTCTCTTAACAAAATTTACAAAAAACTTATAGCTAACCTTCTAGGTATAAAATTTTACATAAGAGGAGAGTAATAACACAAATTTTCATTGCATAAGAAAAACCTAGTCTAATTGAGTTTGAGCTCAGTGTCTACCAAAACTGGAGTGTTCTTTGGAGATGCTTGTTCAGTTTGAGGATACAAGGGTTGAATTACTTCACATGGAGCTTTCAAACCTGCTAATGGAATTGAATTCTACTAAGTTGGTGCTTTTGATGAGTGCACTGGACTTTCCTGAGAAGTGAGCGAAGTTGGTCTAAGTGTTTGTTGACTGTGCGAAGAACTATAGCCATTTCTTTATCCCGCCTTTTCTCTTGCTCTTGAAATTGTTGTTTCATATGGGCATTGGAAGCTCTGAGGGTTATCATTTCTTGTTGTTGTAGATTTATATTGTTCTTCATTTCTTCCATTATGCACTTTGTACAGTCATAGGGGGATTGACTTCCACGCCACGTGACTGGAGGCTGGCGGAGATGAACAATTTTAAGTTGAAAGGAAGAACGATAGTTGAATGCTCCGATATAAAGGTAAGAGCCAAATAAATCCCCGAGACGACCTACTTCTTCGTCGCTAGCATGACTATATACTCGGCCCTTATTTACCACGTGCATATGTTAAATTTACTCTAAATAAGCTAACAATCACACACAATACACAATAAATTTTTTTCTCTTCCAAATCAGTTCTTCATCAAATAACATCAAAACTTACCAGAGCTCCCTTCACACGGAAAATGGCTCTGAGAAATTAAAACCACAAACCAAATATGCAACATCAAATCACAACATTTCCTTGATTTGCGTGCTACCAATCACTAAGATTGCTCGTACAATTTTTTATGGATATGTACATGCTGCAATAAATGCAGTTGCCTCGAAAGATGTGTCACCTTGAAATCTGTGCAACTTCGAAAGACGTGCTACCTCAAAATCTATGCGGTCTCAAAAGATGTGTGGCCTCAAAAGAGGTACTACCTCGAAATCTGTGCAACCTCAAAAGACGTGTTGCCTCGATTTCTATGTTGCCTCAAAAGACGTGCAACCTACCTTGGGAAGCATGTTGTTGTTTTTCTTTTCTCACTGAGATGAAAAATCAAATCTGATTTTTCTCTTCACCTCACATGACTTGTGAAATGAATTCTCATTGTGTCTTTTCCTTTACCCTCTCTATCTTTTGTCTTGAGCGATTTACCTAGTCTCAATGGTCAATATTAGATCGTGAGATCAATGGTTCTCTTTTAATTAAATCATTAAGTGACTTTAACTTAGTCACTTTATTAATTGAAAGTCACTTTATAAAAAGACATCCACTTTATTAATAAATTAATAAAGTGAATTCTAGGAAAGGTATATGATACATTTAATGATGATTTCTACAAGTACACACCCTTACAAAAATATATGTATGAGCTACAAACACTAACACACCCTCTTAGCGAGCAAGGTATTCTCCGCCACTCCAAGCTTGTCTCTGAAAAAGACAAACTTTCCCTTGATCAAGGGCTTGGCTCCTCTATAAGAATACATTGGAGTTGAATTACTCCCTTCTGCACTATGTCTCTGATCAAGTGGTATATGATCTCAATGTGCTTTGACCTATCGTGAAACATTGGATTCTCCAAGAGTTTGATGCAATTATGGTTATCATTGTGGATCACAGCTGGCTCAATCTCCTAACCAAACAATCTTGTGAGTAGCTTGTGGAGCTAGATGGCCTCACAACTAGATAAATTGGTCGCTATGTACTTTGCCTCTGTTGAACTCAGTGCTACTGAAGTCTGCTTCCTACTAAACCAGGAAATGACTATTGACCCCAAACTGAAGCAACACCCAGAAGTGCTCTTCCAATTTGTATCATTTCCTTCCCAATCCGAATCAAAGAACCCATGCAACCTCACACCATCTCCACCAAGGTACTACAATCCACATCCTACTATGCCTTGCAAATATCTGAGCATGTGGTTTGTTGCCACCTGGTGAACCTCCCTCGACTCCACCACGAATTAGCTTAGGGTGTTAACAACAAAACAGATGTATGGTCGAGTGTTGACCATATACATTAATGATCCAATCAGCTGCCTGTGTTTTTTGGAGTCTGTCAACTCTGAAACTGAAGAATCAATCTTCTTCAGGTTGGTCACCATCAGTGTGGCCATCGATCTACTATCCTACATCCTGAATTTCTTCAAGATCTCCAAAGTATACTTCCCCTGTCCAAGGAAAATCTCACCCGAGTGCTACCAAACCTCAAGTCCCAGAAAATAATGCATCGACCCGATGTCCTTCACCTCAAATTCTGACGCTAGATCTGACTTGCAACCTGTAATCAGAGTCTCTACACCTGTCAGGATGAGATCATCCACATACAACACCAAGATGAGGATGAAAAATCCAACCAAAAAGAAGTATAGATTGGGATCTGCTTCACTCTTGGTGAATCCCATGTCCTGCATATAACTGTTGTTCTTGGAGTACTAGGCCCTGGGTGTCTGTTTGAGTCCATACAAGGATTTCTTAAGATTGCATACATATGTCTCCTTGTCATGGACCTCAACCCATATGGCTGCTCAATGTAGACCTCTTCCTCAATAATTTTGTTGAGGAAGGTGATCTTCACATCCATTTGATTGATGCTCCATATCATATTAGAAGATATAGAGATAAATGCTCGAATGGAGGAGTATCTAGATATAGGAGAAAAATTCTCATCATAGTCTACTCCCTCTCTCTAAGAAAATACATGAGCCACAAATATGGCCTTGTACTTCTCCACACTACCATCTGTTGTATGCCTTACCTTGTAAAGCCACCTGGAAGTCACAACTAATTTCCCCTCTAGTCTCGGCATAATCTTCAAGACATCATTCCTCATGATGGAGTTGTGCTCCTCCACCATGGCATCTCTCCACGCCTGTTGTTTGGATGCTTCCTCATAGCTAAAGGGCTCTAGGTCTATTATGTTGGTCATCAAGGCCATATACTGCGTAAATTTCCGTGGAGGTATGCTCTCCCTAAATGTGGACCTAGGAGGCTCAACATGCTCCTGATCATCCCGCAAGTTCTGCTCAAACCACTTGGGCCTCCTAATTGAATTCAAAGGGGTTGATTGCTCCTCCACCTCCACTGGAGTCTAGCTCCCTGCACTAGAAGTCTCTGCTCTTGGCTCATCCTTTGGGCCCACTTCCTGTGGACTCTCTACAACTGTTGGTAGATCCTGAGATTTTCTAGATGACAAATTCTCCTCAAACTTGACATCTCATCTCACCATTGTCTTGTGCTGATTTGGAAAGAACACTTTGAAGTCCTTCGAATCCTCATTGCACCCCACCAAAATACCCCTCTCCCATGAGGGGTGCAACTTTGTCCTCTTCTCCAAAAGAATGTGGATGTAGATTGGACAACCAAAAATCTTGAGATGTCATATCTTAGGTATGTTTCCTATGAATGACTCCTCCGGTGTTTTACCCTCCAAAATTCGGTGTGGGATTCTGTTCGACAAACACACAGTTGTGTTCTAGGCCTCTTCCCACATAAACATAGGCAAACTCTAGTATGCATGCATCAGGGCCTTCACCACATTGATGATAGACTTGTTCTTCCTCTCTGCAACCCCATTTCATTGTGGGTTGTAGGCCACTATCTTCTCCCTCTTAATACCTACCTCCTTGTAGAAATCAGTGAACTATGTAGAGGTGAGATCACCCTCATTATCTTTCCTTGAAACCTTGATATTCCTTCATGTCATGTTATCCACCTGAGCTTTGAAAGCTCGGAAGTGACTAAATACCTCATCCTTGGTCTTCATGAAGTAGATCCAGGTCTTCCTAGAGAAGTCATCACTGAAGTTCACATAGTAGGATTCACCCTTCACTAAAGTTATTGACATAGGCCCTCCAAAGTCTGAATGGATCAAATCCAAGATGCCTTTGGATTGATTCTCGTCACTAGGAAAGGTTTCCTTGACATTCTTTCCAAGTGTTCAGCCTTTGCACACCCCCTGTTGGTTTGGACTGAATTCTGGAAGCCCCGTGACTATCTGCCTCAACAATGGTAAAGCTCTGTGATAGAGATGACCCATCCTCCTATGCCACAGATCACACAAGCTCTCACTAGTGTGCAACAATGTTCATGCAGGCTGGCCCTGAATTCTGTAAAGGTTCCCATCCTTGACTCCAATCCTCACAACAGTATCTAGACTGGCTCCCTTTGGGCGAATGAACACCTTCCCTCTCCAGAAGTTAACATCATAAATTTTTTCCTCCATGACTGATATGGACAACAAGTTCTTCTTCATGCCAGGTATGTACAATACCTCGTATGTATCAAAGGATCCTCTCGATTCAAGTTGGAACTACACTTTCCCTTGACCCTGCACTATATACTTGGCATTATCGCCAAGTTGTATGTGTAGATATGAGTCCTCCTCTTATAAGTTTTTGAATAGCTCTCTAGCTTGTGTCATGTGGAGGGATACGCCTCCATCCAAGTACCATGCATTGCTGGGAGTAGAGTTGGTAGAAAGACAAGACATGAAAGCACAGTCATTCTCAAACTTAGATGTAAGTTCGCTCAACTGTGTCTCTATTGTCGTTGCAACTGTCTGTGACTTCCCTTTGACTTTCTTCCTTTGTGAACACTGAGAAGAAAAATGGCCTTTCTTATGATAGATATAGCATTTGATCTTGCTCATATCTCTCTTCTACCCAAATTTGTGTCCCTCTCCATGACTATCAACCTTCTTGACAACTTCTACATTGCTTTTCATTGTCTTGTTGACAAGAGCTAAGTTGTTATATGTTGCACCTCCTTCGTACTTGCTATATCTAGACTCTCTATGAGTCTCCTCCTAAATGCAATCCTCCCAACCCTTGGAAAACCCATTCAAAGCAACATTCAGTGATTATGCATCAAGTATTGTTTCTCTTACCGCTGCAAGTTGGTCACAAATATGTGTGATACTCATAAGGTAACTGGTTACATTGTCTGAGGTGGAGGTTATGCATTCTCTGAGATTGGTTTTAAGGATAATCCTTCGACTCATATTGTCACTTTGAAAGAGTGACACAAGGGCATCAAGCATCTCCTTAGATCTATTCTTTTATGAAACATGCAGGATTAGATGATCCTTGATAGCTTCAAGGATCACCCTTTGTGCCTTTATATCCTTCTTATCCCATGTTGCCTACACCGTTGGATCTACCACTGCTAGCGTACACCTCGAGGTATACATTGGATTTGGAGAAGCGTTGGTCGCAACTTCCCACAAGTCCTATTCCTTCAACATCACTAAGATTCTTGCTTTCCAAGGCAAGAAGTGTGAGATCGGAAGAG
>CBVK0100526743.1:0-20905 GCA_900067695.1 Picea abies
GCTTCATCAAAAGTAAAAAAACGTCGAAAGACAGAGTCAATGCCTCGACGGTACAGAGTATCACCGAGGATGATATAATGATGTGCTTGATAATGGAGACGACGTCGTTCATTACTAGCCAAATCAGGTCGGAAAGTTTCAGTTTGGAGATAGATAATGATATCTCTGTACCAAATATCGTCGGTACTGATAATGAAAAGTGACTCGTCAGGTAACGAATCGACTGCTACTTTTTCTGTGGCAGTGTGGGGAAAATCACAAATTAACTCAGCGAAAACTAGAGATTTCTTCGACGTGGCACGATCGAATTCCAAATCGAACTCCTGGAGAATAACAATCCACTTGGAGTACTTGCCCCCCAACAATTGACGTGTCAATATGTGTTGCATGGGGTTATAGTGTGAAATCACTATAGTCTTCCTGGAGATAATATAATGACGGAAACGTTGGACTGCTTGGACAGCAGCCAAGGCCAGCTTCTCAACATGTTGGTACTTGATTTCAGTGGATGATAAACTTCTACTCAAGTAATAGATAACATGTTCATCGTGGTTATCATCCTCTTGAACGAGGACCATGCCAATAGTATACTCAGACGCAGCTAGATAAAGAAAGTAATCTCGACTATAATCCGGAGGGAAAAGAAGAGGAGCTTTTGTGAGGGATAACTTTAAAGCTTCAAAAGCGTTGTTAGAAACTTTATCCTAGACAAACTCAGAACCTTTCTTTAGAAGTCATGTGAAACCTTGAGTAATCTCAGCGTAATTCAGGATGAAATGACGAAGAAAGTTTGCTTTCCCCTGCAAACTTTGTAACTGACGCAAAGAAGAAGGAGGAGGGAGATTAAGAATCGCCTCAACCTTGATAGGATCTACCCGGATCCCATGGCGTGAAACAATGAAACTGAGGAGATGGCCGGATTCGACGCAAAATACACATTTATGAGGATTCAGGCGAATTTGATAGAATCAACAACGAACAAAAATTGCTCAGAGATGAGTAGGGTGATCGACTCGACGTAAAGAATGAGCTGGCAAATCGTCCAAATATGGTTGAACAATATGCTTGATATCGTGAAATGCGTAAGACATAGCACGTTGAAATGTAGCACCTGCGTTCTTCAGATCGAAGGGAAGTTTTCTGTAGGCGAAAGTACCCCAAGGAAAAATAAAAGTCATTTTATGTTGGTCCTCAGGAGCGATATTGATTTGATTATAGCCGGAAAATCCATCCATGAGGGAAAAGATTTCACTACCGGCACAGTCATCAACGATTTGGTCAACGAAAGGGGTTGGAAAATTGTCCTTTGGACAATCTTTGTTGATATCCTGATAATCAACACAAACGCGTATACTACCACCCTTTTTATCAATTGGTACGGGGTTGGAAACCCATTCTGTCAATGCCACAGGGTAAATGAAACTGGCTTTAAGAAGTTTTTCAACTTCGAGTTTAATGGCTGCCGCTTTACGTGGATGGACATAACGGAGGAACTATTGGACTGGTTTATCTCTGGGGTAGGTCTTAATATCATGAACAATGATAGCATGGTCAATACCTGGCATCTCTTGGTAACTCCATGCAAAAATATCACAGAAATCTTTAAACAAGGAAGTATAAGTGACAATTTCTGCGGGAGAACAGGAAGCTTCGATATGAACGTTCTCGCTGATCCCAGGTTTCACTGAAATATCTATGGGCATCATGGGTGAAATGTTACTGAGGTTCCCTTTTGCAAACACATCTCATGTGGATTGGGAAACCATGGAGATAACAACAACGGTCGACGAAGTCAAGATCCGCTGATAATTCTCAAGAGTCTGTTGTTCCAGAAACAAGATGGAACAATGATGCCCATCATCCCAAGGGGTATCTTCCATGACGGACATGATCATCTTGTCAGTGGGAAAGCTGACACGGAAAGGATCAGGAGACAACTCGTCAAAAGAAGAAGTAATAGGGGTTGTTGATTGAATGGCTTAATAAGCGGACTCAACCGGACTTAACGGCATGACGTTGCCGAAACGAACATGATCTCCAAGATCAGGGACTATCCAAGGGTCAACAGACACCGGAAGTTCATGAGGTACAGTAGATATCATATTAATAGAACCAATAAATGGGCGTGGAAGATCGGGTGGTGGTATGGGGAAAGTACCCATTAGTGAAAAGTCTTTTAAAAGACCGACCCCGACATTCTCATAACCCGAAGGAGTTTTAACGATGAAAGGCATGTTGCCAACGTGAGTATCAACATTAAAAAAGGTAAGTTGATCGACCATAACCACTTTTCCTTGGTGAGGAAATCGTACGACACGGAAAAGGGTTGACACGACAACATGCATAGAATCGACCCAGCTTCGACCAAGTAGAAGATTATAATCTAAGGGAGTATCAAAAACTTCTACTTCCACCTGGATGGTCTTACCTTCCAAAGTGATAGGCAACGATGGTAGAACACCATAAGGCTTAAAACCCGAGCCATTAAAGGCTCGCAAAGTATTTTGTGATTCATTTAACAGGGGAGAGCCAATGGCTTTCCAACAAGAAAAAGACATTACGCACGTAGAGGCACCCTCATCGATAACAGTCTGACAAATACTCTTGTTGGAGACCACAACTTGGATTTGAAACACAAACTGTGGGGGTAACCTTGGAATATGATCATCCAAGTTAAAGACTATCAGATTTGTATCTGTTGGATCAATACCACCTATAGCTTTCAACAGCGCCCTTCATTGCGTAGGACGGGACTGAAGGACTTCCAGGGCAGACATTGCGGAGGGTGCTTGGGCCAGATATTCAACAATGCTATAGTTATGGGCTTCCCGAGAATGAGGATTGAATGTTGACTTCTTAACGACACCTTTCGAAGGTTGTAAAACTGTATCAAGACTTGGTTGGTCGAGATGAAGAGGACCACTCGTAGGTGTATTGGGTGGAGAAGGTTGTACCAAATCGGGAGGTGAGTCATCAACCTTCTCCTTAGAAGGAGTATAGTCTTTATCTCTAGTGGTAAGTGCAACATTGTTTTTCGTGGAATCACCCGTGCACATCAAAACATAAGATGATGTAGAAGTAGAGGGTTGGTCATGGATGACCAACGAAGCCTTTTGTTGAGATGGGAAGGGTTGAGACAAGACAGCCGGCATAGAGGGATTCGGTGCTCCTTGAAGGAACTTGTTAACCTCGGCACGTCTCAGACAATCCTTCGTGTAGTGATCATCACCACAGATAAGGCAAGGGTAGCATGGTTTGCACTTATCCCGATCATCAACAGGAGGTGATTTGGTTTTCTCATTTGGATTATTGTTTTTACCCTCCTTATTCTTGCCTCTCCCTTTCCTAGACTTAGTTTTACCGGTCGGCGTAGATTGAACAACGTTCACTTCAGAGGTTTTACCGGTAGGAGGAGCAGGAGACGGAGCACTTTGCACATTAGAAGAATTGGATTTCGGGGTTGTAGTTGAAACGGAATGTGAGTGGCTATGAGTGGAACCAATCACACCATCAACTGCATGCGAGGCATCTGGAGCAGTAGAAGTAGTAGAAGTACCAGGACGAGGTAAATCAGGCAGTAAATCATACAAGGTTCCCGTTTGCGAATAAACGAGATCTAGATACTGAGCACGACTAATATCCTGCTCTTCTGTGACAACACCACCCATAGCAATGTATTTACCGATTTTGTTTACAAAAGATTTGGTAAACCATTCTTCTAGTAACTGATCAGGAAGCTCAAGTTTAATGAGACATCGCCTCCATCGCCACTCATGAATATGATCAGATATATGAGTGCTCGAGCTTTGTTTGAAGGAGGTTAAAATCTTAGTTCTAGTATCGTAACGAATCGGTAACTGGTAGTGTGTGAGAAAGGCCATTTCAAGGGTGTTGAAATTGGAAAAGAAACTTCGTGGTAATTCAATGTACCACTTCGCAGCAGCACCCGTAAGAGTTCGTTGAAAAAGACGTAGTCTAATGGAGTCATCCATCAATGAGTTGGATGAACACCACAAGTGGAAAGTCATGACATGATTATTTGGGTCCTCTCCCACCATCCCATCGAATTTGGGAATGTTCGATGAAAGCTTTGCAGGAATAGCAGGCCATTGGGGAGAGTGACGAATAAGATCATTAAGAATCCTGGACAAATCTGGCAGATCCAAAGTAGCAAGAAAAGGCAATTGTCGATTCACTTGTGGATACTGGTGACTTTGGGGCAGAAGCCTTGTTGGTAGACCAGTGGGACCGTATGTAGTTTTCCCCTAGAGGGAAGATCCTGGTTGGTTTGGTGGTGGTAGAATTGGATAGTAACCCCAAGGATTTTGACCTTGAGTTTGAGTAGTGACTTGAGGTTGAGTAGTCTGACCTGAACCCCAAATAGGATTAGTCACACTGGGATATGGTTGGCCTGTGGTAGGGACAGTTTGCTTCCCCCCAACATTTTGAGGAAAATGTTGCATAAGTTGATTCCAATACTGGGCTAATGCAAGAGGTATGTTTTGTCCTAAAGGTGAGGTTGGTCCCCCGATCAAAGGGACAGTTCCACCCGGAAGTTGTGTACCAACCATAGGTTGCGTAGTAACTATGTTATGTCTGGGAAAAGGAAAAGGAAACGTACTACCCTGACTACCAACAGGATTGTGCAAGTTTGGTGCAACAGTTAGGATAATGCTACTAGTGTCGGGATGAAACCGGGAATAGGATGCCTAGGAAATTGAGGACCACTTGGAGAACCAGCGGGATTTTGTGGGGGTGTTGGATGGGAAGCATTCAACGATGGATTCAGCGCATGGTAACTAGGAGGTAAATTCAGATTAGCCTCAGGAGTTCTCTGGGTATAAATAGGAGGAAGAGTAGTTGCAGTAATTCTGGTTTGGACACTCGAAGTAATAGCGAGATGGGTCATCTCGGGAGGGAGAATAAAATGATAAGTTGTAGTCTCTGGTGCAGTTTCTAGTTCAGGAGACACAGGAGGGTTGATGATTTCGTAGACAGGGGATTCAGTACCAAAAAAGACTCGTAGGAAATCACCTGACCAAAAAGGATCTTGGCCTACTACCCCGTGAGAAGACCCAGCGATTGATTCAAAAGATGTAACAAGAGTTTCTTCAGAAAGATGAAATCGTCCTGAAGGTCGTTCACCACGACGAATTTGATAATCCTCTTTAGTATTGGTAATTCGAAATTCCGCAAGAGGATCAGTGGGTTCTACTTGTGGAGGTGGTGTAAAAACTTCTGGGATGTCACTGATGTCCACGTGTGGTAGAGTAACAAGGGGAATTTCACCCGGACGAGGACAGTCCTCAGGGGTACCCTCAGGTGTTGTTGTGTGCAAAGGTTGTGAAGCTTCCGGATGTTCCGGAGACAAACCTTGCATCCTACGTGAACGTCGTAGGGGAGAAATTGTAAACAAGTATCCAACTCCCCAACGAAAATCCTATGGTCAACTTCGAGAAACAAACAACACACCCTAGTAAACAAAATCTAGAAGCAATCACCAAGAAAACAATACCTTCTAATACTGAAGCCACTAGTTGGTGATGAAATCCAACGTCGCAACAACGAGACGAGAAGGGGTGGGGCTAAGATGAAAAAGTTACGTTGATGACTTGCTTAACAGACTTACACCCTGGTGCAAGCTCCCACACATAATCATGGGTATACCCTCCAAGGAGCCCGAGTGATTTTGATCAACGTCGATTCCAAGTACTGCGGAGACTTTCCCCTCCACAGTCACCTTGGGTAAGAACCTAGAGAGATAAGCCACTAAGGTCACCACAAACAACAGTACAACCTGGGGAAACAGTCGTCAGTCCGATCCACACGCAAAGGCAGGGTATCTAGGCCGAAATCAACTCAAAGGCTTCCACTCATAATTGTGGGTATACCTCGGAGTGACCCCCGTAATACGTGCAATCTCTACACTGATGCCAACAAAGCAGGGTTAGTAACTCTGCCAACACCAATGCCACCTAATGCTTGACCCTTGTGTTAGAAGGGCTTCCCAGGACAATATGTTGCCAACGGAATTTTACACTCCCTAACTCAATATATTATTGTGTGTTTTTGAGCTTTTGGAGAGTGTGTCTCTCTTCCTACTCCAAAGCACTAGCCTAGCTAAATGTTGGTGTAAAAGAGCCCTAGAAAAGAGTCACTCGTTCAATTTTAATATTATGTAATGTTTTTACAGGTTGTTGTTTACTCAAAGGAAATGGAAATGAAACTCGTGATGTATGACTCTGACCCAAATAATGCAAGGATATGATGAAATAGAATATATTTCATTCGATGAATCCTAGTTATGGGAGAGAGAGAGAACAATTTCTGAATCAATCTCAATACTACAATGCAAATGCAATATTCAATTTCCTTTTAGATGCCAATGCAAACAATCATGTATCAATGAACAATTTCAATATGTCTTTTTCAAAACTTCAATACTCTTAAAACTTTGATTTTCAACGTTCCCGCAAAAGGAAAAAACAAAACTTGAAAGAAAACATGCAGTTCACTTTCAAAGAAGAACTCTCAATAATGAGAAAAGAAAACCAAATTATAAAGACTCAAACAAACAACCCAAGCCAATACTTTCAATGAAAGCAAAAACAAAAGCAAACCAAGGAGATTCTCAATGTAAATGAAAAATTTGTCCTTTTGAACCAACAAGTACAAGAGAAACACCAAACACTCAACTCTCAACCAATCCATGGATCTCATCCAGTCAGATATACTCAACTCCAGAAGTACGAGAGAATGAAAATGCCAACAAGAGCTAAGAAATGAAAGTCAAGATTCAAAGGCAAGAAAACAACTAGAAAACCTAGAGCAGTTCCAGCAATGCAATTATAGCAAAATATATGTAAGTCACTGAGTCAACAAGCCAAAGAGGTCTAAATCAACATATATGAGCTATTGACAGAGTCAAAATCTAAATTCAAAAATTTCAAAAAATTGTTCGCAGGCCAGTGTGGAACACAGTGCGAGAAACTATGGTTCTCGCAGGCCACTTTGATGCAGCATGCGAACTATCCACACTGAAATGTATATGCAGAGTGCGAACTATCAAGGTTCTTGCAGTCTACAAATGGAAACAGTGCGAGAATCCCTGAAACTAATGAAAATTTGGAAAAGGCAAGTAAAAATCAAATTGGCTTATAGACCCAGAAGGTCCCTCAGGGTATCCTGAGGACTCAGAGACAGACAAATCAAAAGAAAAATGAAAACAGAGAAAATGGCCACAGAAAGTTCAAAAACCAAAAAGAAAAAGGGATAGAATCCCTAGTGGAGTTGCCAATTTTTTTATAGGATAAATCCGTAAGTGCGGACACAAACCGATCTCCCTAGATCCACCTGGTATCTAGAACAAAACAGGACAGAATAATACACTTTCCCTAGATCTAGCCTATTGAATGAACTAAGAGATAAGGGCTATGGACATACCTTATGAACGCTTTCCTTAGATCTCTGTTGTTCCCAGCTTTTTTTCAATGCTCTCGTCCCGTCCAGATCACAACAAAACGAACCAATCGAAGTAAAGACAAGTTAAGATATTCAATGACTAGTCTATACATATGATCAAGGAATTATGTAATAAAATGACATCATCTTTATGGGAAAGGGACATATTACTGTATTTCATTAATTGAAAGTGAAACTTACAACCTGAGCCTTGATGTCATAGGTCTCCTTTCAATGGATTCTAGCTCTGACACACACACTTGCTCATGTATGAAGAAAATCCACCTTGTTGTTGTCTCTTGCTGTTGTAGCATCAATCCTTCATACTGTATTGCACTAATTCTCTAATCAAACTCTTGCTAACTTGCTGCTAACTGAAATTAACCCTTTCCATGAGCAATCTCCTCAATATATAGGAAGAGATAGATTAGTTACTTGGATAGGGAATGATCCCAAGATATCTGGAATGACAGTACTTGAATAACCACTCGAAAGCCAACTCACCCTTCTAGAAGATTCCCTTCTAGAAGGTTCGATATCTTTATCTTTTTCCCTTTTAAGAGCATGTTCGGACCCTAACAATGAGTACAGTGTGAGAAGTTTGCACCCCAGCTTAAGGTAGCCTGCGGGAAACAACCATTCCCGCAAGTGAATATATAAGTAGCCTGCGAACGTGTTTCAAAGAGTGAATTCTGGAAGAAGACAACTGTAACTTTTCTCAGGAAAGTATTCTTGGTAAAGAGATTGATTTTCCATCATCATGACATCATCATGACACCATCACAATGACCAAATTTGTGGATAACACTCCTTCCTTTAAATTGAAAGTTTGCAGGATATGAAAATATTCTTCCAATGCCAAGACAAAATTCCCTTACCAAGTTCAATAGTGGATACAAGATCTAATGAGGTCCTTTATAACCTTAGTGATGACCTATGATAAATTGAACTATTAATTGTAGGGACAGGAATGTAAGTAAGCCTAAAAAATTCATACAATTAAACATAGAATTTCTTTCAGTGCGTAAATAATTCATTTATCTTCATATAAGCATATAATATTTGGAAGAAATTAAATTTGTTTACATCATGAAAATAAATTACATAATCATTACATAACTCAACAAATCCAAAAATAAAATACCACTTCCTGATGCTAAACTCTCGCTTGTCTGGTTGTCCTCCCTGTTGCCTTGCCCAGCCTGCTACTTTGACCAAACCCTACCCAAACTAACTAACCACCCATCTAGCTAGGATTAGCCTGTCCATCTCCCTAGCTCCAGGATACCGTAAGGAATCTTGACCCCCACGCCCAAAACCCCCAACAACCTGGTGCCCCCTGCAATGGTTCACCAAAACTTGCTTTGACCAAACCCTGCCTAAACCGACTAACCACCCAACCAGCTAGGAGCAGCCTGTTCGGATCCCTAGCTCTAGGGTAACATAAGGAATCCTGGCCCCCGTGCCTAAAACCCCCAGCAACCCAGTGCCCCCTGCAATGGTTCACCAAAACTTCCAGACCAAACTCCCAACACCAGAAAAATATGTAAAACCAGAAATGCAGTCCTCTCCTCCAAAATAATTCTTCCTCCCCAAATTTTCATAATGCTCTCCCATAGGACTCTTCCCCGTCATATCTCCCCCCATCTAGTGACTCCCTATCCTCCATTAATTACCTTATCCCATGCCTTTATTACCTTATCCTTCATTTAATGCTTCATATCCCATGCCTTTATTACCTTATCCTTCATTTAATGCTTCATTCCCCCCTGCATACGCAAAGTCTTATTATTAATAATTTAAAGTTATTAAGCCCCTTTAATTTATTACTCAAATCTTTAATGAGTCAATTAATTAATTAATTAATCAACAACAGATATGAACAATTAATAAATAAATAATTAATATTATTAAGAAATAATCATTGTTTAACTAAAACATATTAGGACAATTAGATTATCTAATTAATTATACTTAATAAATCTTATGCAACTATTTAACCAGGGTTGTTACATACACCCACCCTTCAGGAAAATTCATCCCGAAGTTAAGGTATCTCATGGTACAAAGGAAAAGAAACATGGGTCACACATTCATAACAATTAACCGACACTATTAGTAAGTAAGCCAAGAAAACTCATACATACTAGTGTACATGTACAAGAAATGCATGTGTAGCTAGTACATACAAGTCTCATGCATGTACTAATAATCAATAACTATCACCCTTTAGTAATTTATGTATGCATCCAATCCAATCAACAACACTAGTCTTTTAAAAAAGACAATAAACCAATCAAATGTTTGTGAAATCCTTTAATTACAATTATCCAGTTCAACAATTTTATTTGGACAATTGTGGTTTAGTTACGTAATTATGAATATTCATATATACACTATTGTTTTTTTCAAAAGGGAAAAACAATAATTTCCACCATAAGACAAATCTCCATACACTCTCAACTATTTCTACTCATCCTTCCTCCCTAACTTACTTCCATCTTCATTCCTATCCTTCCTCTGCTGGACTATCTTGGAGCGTCAACTATATTGATCTAAATCCAAATAGAACCTGTAAGCGGAAGTGTCACTATCTCGACCAAGCTTCCCCAGCAGGCAACTGACAGTCATCATCACACATCTAGGGGAGCGTGAGCTAACGTCGTCCTCCCATGACTTCAGGTTTCAGAGGATACACGGTGGGAAATGCCTCCACCCCTCCTAATCATAACTAGGGTCCACACCCTACAATGGAATATACAATGGCACCATGTTGCTGGGAATTTTGTCATCGTTTATTCGGTTTTGGGCAGTCTCATCACCTGAAATCCTGCACTAGTCCACATATCATAGCAATGTATCCAAACCAATATAATTTCACATACAAGGATTCATACCATATTGTTTCTCAGCTAGTGGTCATGACATCCAATTTCATCATCATTATCCCTTGGCTATTTCATAGCCCATAACCTCCAGATTAGTTTGTAACACAAACTCATACATTCTTATGAATTAGCATCATGTAATTGCATACAATCATCATTTCAATTCGGTATCTGTGTACCAACAACTTAACATCAAAGTTTTCAAGTTAGAAATAGATCTCATAATATCCCATAATTCAATTTCGACACCCATTCATAAAATTATCATTTACAAAATAGATTGCATCATATCCAACATCATTCTAATAGCATTTAAACCTTCATAGGATTCTCATTCACTCAATATGTCGCAGCATATCCATAATCATTAATAACACTTAAACATTCATAAAATTTACATTCACATAGTAGATCGCATGATATCCATCATCATCAATAAAATTTAAACATTCATAAAATTTACATTCTCACAATATATTGCATCATATCCATCATTATTCAAATACATATAACATTCATAAAGGTTCATACGTCTTAAAATTTTAAGTGTATCATTTAATAGTTTCACTGTGAATAGAAAATAATATATGTAGGCCTCAGGTAGTCCTAGCTATCTAAGTCAAAAGGTGGTGTTACATACACCCATCCTTCGAGAAACATATTCTCGAGGTGGTAAAAAAAGTGAGGGATAATGTCATCGTAATGTCTCAATGTCTTCCCAAGTAGCATATCCTGGACTATACTTGTCCCATTGGACCTTAACTTGGTCTACCAGATGGTTCTTGAGCTGTCGGATTCTACAGTCCAATATGTGTAGTGATTCTACCATGAGAGTTCCCACGTCCGATACCTGCAATTCCTTCCAATTTAGTTTATGTGATTCATCAGCAACATAATGACATAAAACAGATACATGAAAAACATTATGAGTTTTATGCAAGTGGGGTGGAAGTATGAGACAATAGGCAATGGGTCCAATTTTCTCTTGGATTCTGAATGGTCCTATAAATCGAGGTGACAACTTTGTCCCCTTCCCGAACCGTATGGTACTCTTATTAGGCCTGATACGAATGAAAACCTGGTCTCCCACTTCATAACTTCGGTTGGTCCTGTGTGCATCCGCATAACTTTTCTGCCTATCCTGTGCTTCCTTTCATCTCTACCTAATCTAAATCACATGTTCCTCCATCTCTTGAATCAATTTTGTCCCAACTGTTACTCAATCTTCTAATCTTTTCCAACTCAATGGCGTTCTGCATGGCCTTCCATACAGAGCTTCGTAGGGTGGCATTCTGATGGAGCTATGAAAACTATTATTGTAGGCAAACTCTACCAAAGGTAGGTACTTCTCCCATTGGGTTTGATTATCCATGACATACATCTTAAGCATGTCTTGCATGACTTGATTTACTCTCTCAGTTTTCCCATCTGTTTCAGGATGATAAGTTGTGCTTAAGTTCAACTAAATCCCCAATGTTGACTGAAAACTTGTCCAAAACCTAGAAGTGAATCTAGAGTCCCTATCAGAAATTATCTTCTTAGGTATCCCGTGCAAATGGATAACCTCACTTACAAACACACGTGCCACATCAGCGGCATCATAAGTGTCTCTAACCGAAATAAAATGAGCACTCTTGGTTAACTTATCAACTATCACAAGAATGGCATTGTGTCTATGAGATGTGAGCGGTAACCCCACAACAAAATCCATAGAGATGACTTTCCACTTGGACATAGGAACATCATGTGGTTGTAGAAAGCCTCTCGGGTGATGGTGGTCAGATTTCACGTGTTGACACTCTAGGCATTTGGTGAAGAAATGGACTACATCACGCTTCATTCCTACCCAGAAGAAGAGCTTCCTCATGTCTTCATACATCTTCTTCACACCCGGATGCACACAATAAAGTGCTCTATGGGCTTCCTTTAGTATGATGCTTCAAATATCCCCATTTTCAGGGATGTACATCCTTCCTTGATATCTCAATAGTTATTTTGTTTCCAGACTATATCCTTCATACTTTGGATATAACTGCCTCCCACTCTAGAGGTTTGAAGTAACCTTTAAATAGCAACTGTCTCCTTGGAGTTGTGTCAACACATGTTCCCTCAGATTGACTTTTAAGGGTACCAAGGAGAACACATGTGGTCTCCTACTCAAGGCATATGTGACCACATTTTCCTTTCCCTTGATGTATGAAATAAGAAAATTGTACTCACTCATAAACTCACTCAATTTCCTTTTCCGAGCATTCAAATCCATTTGAGTGAAGAGACGTTTTAAAATTTGATGGTCCATTTTGAGCTCAAAGTTTTTCCCCACAAGATAATGCGTCCAAAGTTTCAGAGCTAGCATTATAGCTACCAACTCTAAATCATGAGTCGCGTATAGATCTTCGTGTTTCTTCAACTTCCTTGATGCATAAGCTATCACTCCTACATCTTGCATTAGCATGGCCCCCAACCCTTGCTTCGAGGCATTCGTGCAGACTGTGAAGTCCTTTTCCATATCCGACACTCGTAGAATTGGTGCACTAGTTAGTAACCTCTTAAAATCAATGAATGCACTATTACATTATTTTTTCCATTCATACCTGACCCCCTTGCACTGCAAAGTGGTGATGGGTTTTGCTATTTTTGAGAATCCTTCAACAAATCTCCGATAATAACCTGCTAGCCCCATGAAGCTTCTCACCTCATGGGAATTTTTCAACACTGATCACTCCATAATGGCCTTTACCTTTTCTGGGTCCATAGAGATTCCTTCACCGGAAATGATATGACCTAAATAGTGGATCTCTTTCTGAAAGAAGGAACACTTCGACAAATTTCGATACAATTTGTTCTCTCTAAGGTAGGACAACACCACTCGTAAGTGTTCCTCATGTTCTCTTTGATTTTTGGAATAGATGAGGATGTCATCTAGAAAGACTTGTACAAAATGGTCTAAGTACTTCTGGAATACATCGTTCATGAAGCTCATGAATACTGTTGGCACACTAGTCTATCCGAAAGGTACTACGAAAAACTCGTAATGCCCAAACCGAGTTCAAAAGGCGGTTTTAGGAATATCGCCTTCCTTAATCCTTAACTGGTGATACCTTGATCACAAATAAATCTTTGAGAATATTGCTACTCCTTTCATCTGATCAAAGAGGTCATCTATTCGTGATATCGAGTACCTATTTTTCACTGTAGCATGGTTCAAGTCCCCGTAATCTATAAACAGTCATAAGGATCCATCCTTCTTCTTTACAAAAATTATTGGTGCACCCCAAGGTGAAACACTTGGCCTTATTAGCCCTAAGTCTAGTAACTCTTTCAATTGCATTTGCAATTCACAAAGTTCTAGTGTTGTCATCCGATACAAAGTATTGGAAATTGGTTCTGCATCAGGTTTTAGCTCAATAGTAAAATCAAGCTCCCTCTCAGGAGGTAACCCTGGTAAATCGTTCGGAAAAACATCCTTAAATTCTGACAATACCGGGTACTGATCTAATGAGGGTCCCTTCCTTTCATTCACTACTTCCACTACATATAGTCGACACCCTTTCCTCAAGCATCACTTAGCCTTCATAGTTGAGATAAAGCGTAATGACACCTTTCTCTGTACACCCTGGATCTCCACTAGCCTTCCTTCGTCATCTATCCCGAGCACCCTTTTTATGAAACAATCCACAAAAGCTCAATGAGCTTCTAACCAATCCATTCCAATGATTAGGTAATATGCCCTGAGAGCAGTGACATATACCTTCAACCTGGTAGTACACACTTCCAGGTCTACTATACAATTATCAACACTAGGCCCTACCGCTTTTTTTTCCGCTGAAGCCATCTCAA
The DNA here is from genome assembly GCA_900067695.1 of Picea abies. Lineage (NCBI taxonomy): Eukaryota > Viridiplantae > Streptophyta > Pinopsida > Pinales > Pinaceae > Picea > Picea abies. The sequence continues at coordinate 14,190 of CBVK0100526743.1, forward strand.
CTTGTTTAAAGTCATCATGCTCGTAGGCTGCCAACCCACTCTTTTCTAATGCAAATGGTGAAATGAAACTATCTGTAGCACCAGAATCAAATAAAATCTTAACATTGATATGATTTAGCGTACTTGATGACTCCACCACCGTGGATTGATGTTCATCCTGGCGATTATTAACTGTTGTGTAAATCTGGTGGCTGCTACTTGCTGTTTCCATTGGGGCCTTTCCTTCTGTATGCACAAATCCAGATTGTAACTCTGGGTAGTCATGCTGGTAATTGGGTCCTCCACATCCCCAATAGGTAACACGATATTGAACCTATGCACTCCTCTGTGTCTGTCTCTGAAATGAGTTCCTTCCCCTTGAACCCTTACCCCTACTAGTTGTTCCCTGATATGGTCGTGGACATATCTACATCGTTGGTGATGAACGATATGCTGCACTCACTGCCATTGAATCCCTGCAGCTACTATCCTTGGTGAGACTCTATTACAATGTGCAGCGACCTGAATGTAAGTAAGCCTAAAAATTTCATACAATTAAACATAGAATTTCTTTTAGTGACCAAATAATTCAATTATCTTCATATAAGCATATAATATTTGGAAGAAATTAAATTTGTTTACATCATGAAAACAAATTACATAATCATTACATAACTCAGCAAATCCAAAAATAAAATACCTCTTCCTGATGCTAAACTCTCGCTTGTCTGGTTGTCCTCCCTGTTGCTTTGACCAAACCCTTCCCAAACCGACTAACCACCTAGCTAGCTAGGAGAAGCCTATCCAGCTCCCTAGCTCTAGGATACCGTAAGGAATCCTGATCCCCATCCCCAAAACCCCCAGCAACCCGGTGCCCTCTGCAATGGTTCACCAAAACTTGCTTTGACCAAACCCTGCCCAAACCGACTAACCACCCAGCCAGCTAGGAGTAGCATGTCCGACTCCCTAGCTCTATGATACCGTAAGGAATCCTGGCCCTAATTCCCAAAACCCCTAGCAACCTGGTGCCCCCTAAAATGGTTCACCAAAACTTCCAGACAAAACTCCCAACACCAGAAAAATATGCAAAACCAAAAATACAGTCCTCTCCTCCAAAATAATTCTTCCTCCCCAAATTTTCATAATGCTCTCTGATGTCAACGCCCTTCACCCCACAACTCGCATGTTGGAAGGTCCACATCAACACAGGATCTTTCCTTCCACACAGACCAAAGAACTCTAACCGATTCTTCTATTTCCCTATCAGGAAATCTGCACCCACAACAAGTTCTTCACAAGATCCCCTCTTTACACTCGGGGGATTGGACTTCGCGACTTCACAAGGTCAGTGGTCGAGCGTTGGACTCTCAAATCCATGAATCCCGATACAGTCAACGCTGACCCTTTCCTTCCCTTTCGGGATTTTCTCTATCGCGATTTCGACACTCACGATGTCAAACAACTTGGTTCTTCGACTCCTGAATCCCGATTCGCCGAAACTCCCATATACTCGCAAGTTTGACTTCTCAATGCCCTGTCTCCTCTGTCGAGATTTCAAACTTCACGGTTTTGCGAATCCTGATGCGATGAGTTCGTAACTTCACCCTGCGAAACTTTGAAATGGCATGCCACCTGTCCACTTCATTAAATCCTGTGGCCCCACACGATTCCTTTGGCTGTCGAGATATCGCGTATCTTGATTTCTTGATTCCTGTTGTAGTGTTCACGGGACTTCCACCCACGAAACCCCAATATGGAACATCACGATTAAATCCGACGGTCCTTGTGACTCGCATCTATGGTCCTGCCCCTCTTGAGCTTAGAACCTTTTGGGAATACTCGTTGTATCTCCCATGCTTCTCTGTGAGATCTAACGACCCATGGGACTTTCCAAATTCTTCCTCAGAGAATTCTGACCATCCATCCTTCCTTGGCGACTTCTGTGAATGACCAAGTGTTCCTCCATAGAACTCATCCACCTGCGGTGCAAACTTACGATGCTTCTTACAAACTTCCAGTCACATCTTCTCTGTGTTGTTCTTCAACAATCTCGAAGGCCTTATCCTTCCTGAGCTTTCTTATAACTCTGAGTCTTAGAAAAGACTCTTGCGCGCACTCCTTGCGGAAACCTCCAGACACTTCCAAGAGATGAATTTCCTTCGACTCTGCGTATACCTACAACAACAGTCTCTCAATGCTTCACTCAGGTCCACAACCCTGAGACTTCACTCAGCCTACGCACTCCTTGCATGGCTCCTGTGCCTGTCTGCACTTCTGCAGAAATGAGGACAAAAGTAAAACTATCTGAGCTTCAGAGACGCAACCCTGAATTCTTGTTGATGCACTCCTTGCGGACACTTCAACTGCACTCCTTGCAGGAATTCTTACTCAGATAGAGAAACGATTGAAACTCATTCCATTATCCTTTCCTCTTAGAATTCAGACTCAAACATGAAATCATATACACAGCATATAAAGCAAATGTATAACAGGAAGCAAACATTCATGAGCATATCATTCAACATCAATACACAGAGAACAAACACAAAACCATGAATTTGAATCAACTCTTTTTATTAATCAAAATATCTGTACATGGGTGTTCTTACACAGCTCTCTACATGCTCTTGCTCCAATGCTTCTTCTAACTCCAATAATGTTACAATACACAATGAGGGTGCCTATATCCCGTTTCCCTCTTGTGCTCTAAAATTGTCTAATCTATAATTAAATTCTATATGCCTGCATTAACTACTATAAATGCCTTCTACCTACTAAGAACGAGAGAAAACCACTCAAGGTCCGTTTACATTATACAAGTGTGCTTCTTCTTAATGGATTCATTTAAGATCGCGCAATAACTTCAAGGCAATTTCAAAATTTGTGTTGCTTCTTGTCTAGCTATATTTTGCTTCCGCGCTGGCTCACTTGATGTAGGCGATGCTCCTACATCATACTCCCTTGCTTGAAAAATTTCATGGGCTCCTGTCCATGAGCTCGCACACGATCTATCCATGCTTCTGTATTTCTGCTTCGTTCTCCTAGCTGGCGTCTTCAACTGGATGGTTCTTCCACTTGACTAGATACTCAATGTATTCTTTCCGCCTGGTCTTCTTGCTTACTCTTTCATCTAGTATGTGCTCCATCTACAACTTATCTGCAATTGGAATCTGCTTTATCCACTGGATCACTGGCTGCTCATTTCCAATCCCTATTTCCTCAGCTTTATATGGGTACAAATCTGAGATATTGAATATCGAAGAAATTCCGATCCCATCAGGAATTCAATCTCATATGCATTCATCCCAAATTTCCTCAAGACCTTACATGGTCTGATTTTCTTCATCTTCAACTTATTATATGTTATCCCAGGAACCTTTCTTTCCTCAAATGTGCCAGAGTCAAGTCACCAACCTCAAACTAAAGTTGTCTCTGATGTTGATCTTCTCTACACTTGTACTCCTGGCTTGAATTCTGCAATCGCTGCTTCACCTAACTGTGAAGTTCTTTCATTGCCTCTGTGAATTCTTATGCACTAGCACTCCTAGTTGCAGTCTGTTAGGAATCTCTCAGTTCATAAATTCCCCTTGGCTACATGCCATAGACAATCTGAAATGGACTCTGTCCTGTGCTCTTATTAACTGAGTCGTTATAAGAAAACTCTGCCTATGGTAAGATGTGTTCCCACTGGCTGTGGTGTTCTGTCACCAAGCTTCTCAGCAAGTCTCCCAGACTTTTGTTCACCACTTTTTTCTGTCCATCCATCTGAGGATAATAATCCAAACTAAAAGACAAGTTAGTTCCCAGCTTCTTCCATAAGGTCCTCCAAAAATGCCCTATGAATTTCGTATCACGATCCAAAACTATGCTTCTTGGAAACCCATGAAGTCGAATGACCTCTTTGAAAAATAGGTTCACAATGTGAGTTGCATCACTGGTTTTCTGACATGGAATGAAGTGTGCCATCTTGGAAAATATATCTACCACCACAAAGATTGAATCACAACCTCTTTGTGTTCTTGGCAACCCCAATACAAAATCCATGCTAATTGCATCCCACGACCTTTCTGGTATGGGAAATGGTTGATAAAACCCCGCATTTTGTTTCCTTCCCTTCGAATGCTGGAAAATTCTGAATCTTTCCATGAATCTCTTGACATCTGCTCGCATTTCTGGCCAAAAATATGACTCATTCAACTTTGCGAATGTCTTGTCGTGACCAAAGTGCCCTGCCAATCCTCCACTGTGTTTCTCCTTCAGAAAGTTATCCCTCATGGAGCATTTCGGAATACACAGTTGATTACCTTTAAACAATAATCTTTCCTGGATCACGTATTCTACCCATTGGCTTCTATCTCTGAGAATTGGATTCGCAACTGCTTCATACACCTCCTTAAAATCTGGATCATCTGCGTACATGTCCTTAAGATCATCAAAACCCAACGTTTTGACTTTGAACTCCTGCAATAGAAAACACTTCCTGCTCAAAGCATCAGCCACTTTGTTAGCAGTACCAGAAATATGTTTGATCACAAAGGTAAAATTTTGCATATACTCAACCCATTTGACATGTTTTTGATTCAACTTCTCCTATTGAGTCACAAACTGCAATGCATGATTGTCACTATACAAGACAAACTCTTTCGGGATCAAGTAATGCCTCCATTTATTCAACGCCTGTATGATAGCATAGAACTCCTTATCATAAGTGGAGTACTTCACTTTTGCTTCATTCAACTTCTTGCTGAAATATTCTATCGGCCTGTGTTCCTGAATTAAGACTTCCCCGATTGCAAATCCACTTGCATCGCATTTCACTTGAAATGTCTTCTGGAAATCCGACAACACCAAAAATGGTTGTTCTGTGATCTTCCTCTTCAATAGATTGAAACTCTTCTCAGCCTCTTCTGTCCAGTGAAAAGACTTATGCCTTTTCTTCACTGTGTCCATCATCGTTGTGCTAATTCCACTAAAATTCCTAATGAACTTTTGGTAGAAACTAGCCAATCCGTGAAAACTTATCACCTCAAAAACATTCTTCGGTGATGGCCAATTCTTGATTACCTCCACCTTATCTGGATCCATCCTCAACTCATTTGTCGAAATAACAAACCCCAAGTAAATGACCTCTATCTTCATGAATGAGGACTTCTTCATGTTTATCAATAGCTTCTCCTACTGCAATCTCTGCATCACTGTAGCCAAATGCTTCAGATGCTCCGCCACTGTTTTAATATAAACCAGTATGTCATCCAAATACAGAATGACAAATTTTCCGATGAACTCCCTCAGGACTTCATTCATCAACCTCATGAAGGTACTCAGTGCATTTTTTAAGACAAACGTCATAACAAGCCATTCATACAACCTCTCATTGGTTTTGAATGTTGTCTTCCATTCATCACCTTCTCTCATGCAGATTTGATGATAACCACTTTTCAAATCAATCTTTGAAAAATGCTTTGCTCCACTCAAGCAATCCATCAGATCATCCATCCTTGGCAATGGAAATCTGTACCTGATGGTTATCTTTTTGATCTCCCTTGAATCAGTACACATCCTCCAACCTCTGTCTTTCTTTGGACTGAGTACTGTTGGAACAACACATGGACGCAAGCTTTCTCTGACCAAACCTTTGTCCAATAACTCCTGGAATTTCCTTTTAACCTCTTCAATCTCTTGCGGCGTCAATCTATACGCCACTTTATTTGGTAAACTGGCTCCTGGTATGAGATCAATATGATGACTCACACTTTTGATCGGTGGCAACAAACGAGGTAATTCATCCACTATTATATCAACGAACTCTTCTAGCAGTTCATGAACTTCTTCTGGTAAATCATCCACTCTTGTGCTAGTTAGAACAATCCTCAGTTTCCTGACCACAATGAACTGTGGATCCTCCTTCTTATTAACCTCTGTAAGAAGTTCCTTCCCACTCATGAGAAGTACAGTGTTACTTACTTCTGGCTTCACCTCCTTATCCTTGATTGGAAGCAACATGTGTGTCCTCCCATTCTTCTCTAGGGTGTATGTGTTCATTCTCCCATCATGAATCATATTTATGTCATATTGCCATGGTCTACCCAGCAATAGATGACAAACACCCATAGGAATGACATCACATAATATCTTATCATTATATCCTCCTATCTTGAATTCAACTAAACATTGTTTAGTGGCAGTTACATGCTGTCCTTTTTGTAGCCACGAAACTCTATATGGGCTTGGATGATCAGTTGTCTCCAGCTCCAGCTTCTCTACCATCTTTGTCGAAATGAGATTATCCGTGATACCACTATCTACAATGACCTTGCATACCCTATCCTTGGTCTTGCAAGCAGTCCTGAAAAGTCTGGTCCTTTGGACTGAACTCTCCACCTCCTTCTTGGGTGTCAAAAGGACTTTTCACATCATCAGCGATATTCCGCCTTCAACGTCTTCTGCCTCAACATCCCGCCTCTGTGCCTTAGCAATGTGAGTTTCTCCAATATCCTTCTTTTTGTCTGGACACTCATAAGACTTATGCCCATTATTTTCACATGTGAAGCATGTTATTACTCCACCTCTTCCTCTTCCTCTACCTCTAGTATGAGGAAAAGTGTTGATGTCAGCATAATCTCCTCTCTGCTCCATATGTTTCCCTCTTTATTCAACATATTTCCCTCGTTGTGAGGTTCCACCTCTCTCAGGCTCCTCAGCAGACCGGAAGAGCACACGTCTGAACTCCAGTCACA
>CBVK0100526746.1:0-17729 GCA_900067695.1 Picea abies
CTAATATGACCCAATTAAGGGGTAATGAGCCAACATTAGGGCTTAACAATTGACTAGTTTATCTACCAATAGTTGGTTCGGAGAGAGTTTACAGTCATTTGTTGGAAGTTTTTGTTTGACATCAAAAATATTTTCCAGCATGTATGAAGCTTCATCCATGTGAGGATAAAGGTATGTGTGGTGCATCTCCTTACATAAAAAGCAAGGAAATTTGACTTTACCCTTTGTACCTCCAACCTGATTATCACTAGTTGATGGCTTGTCACAAGAGTGACCTACAGTAGCTGATGATGCATGTTCATGACCCTAAGACCACACTTATAAAACCTTGGGAATACTAGGGAAATCCTTAAGAAGGTGGTCACCCTTACAAATCCTATAAGGGAATTTGGGTTTGTGATGTGTCTTGATAGAGTTTTCAACATTATCAACACTACTAACATGATTAACAATAGTTGGTTGATCACTTCCAACATGTATTGCAGTGGTTGGATTTTTTCCCTCTAGATTATTTTTCTTCTTCTTAATATTCATTATCTTCTTCTTCTTATCTACCTGGTTACTAGTTACAGAGCTTTCACTGGGAAAAGAGGAATAACGGGAAGAATAACCTATGGGAGAAGAATGAATATTATCGACATGATGTTGATGGTCCTGGGGTGGAGCGCTTATGGATGAAGCACTAGGATTATTTACATTCACCAGAGTTGAAAACAACCAAACTGGTAACCCAATAGTGACTTTAGGAAGATTCAAAGTAGTGATATAAGGTGGACCAACATGTCCCACAGAAGGAGAAAAAAATGGTATCCTTGGAAAAGGGGTTCCTGACACCATAGACATGAACTCAAACCTAAGAGATTTCTAGGGAAAAACAAACAACACACGCTGAAAAATCTAGGAAGAAAACCTAACAAAGAAACCTTTTCATAGTGAACATTCTAGTTGGTGATGAAATCCAACGTCATAGGATCAAAGTGAGAAGGGTCTAGGATAGAATGGGTGGATTAGATACATTGGCAACCTATTTAACATACTTACAACTTGGTGCAAGTTCCCTCGTGGTCTATCTCTGGGTTACCCTCCAAGGAGCCCGAGTGATTTTGACTAACCTCTAACCCAGGTACAACAAAGACTCCCATTTTTTGTCACCTTGTGTATGAATGCTAAATGAAAAGGCCACAAATATTACCAACTCACAGTCAGCCTATGGGTGGGTACAATTGACAATTGGGATCAAACATATGGGCATGATATGAAGTCTGAAATTCTTCAAGAGGACCAGTGAACTCTAGAAAACTTCGAATGGATTCTATATTTACGAAGCCCCAATACCAAATGAAAACAACCTATTCTTAGAAAGAACCCCCAGTATACAATCGTTCCTCTATGATTGGTTAATCCTCATAGGGGTAATATATGATTCTCTCATACACGCAACCTCATGTTTAACCCCTATGTGAGAGGGGGGGACCCGGTTATGCTTATAATACAATTGGATTTTCTCTCCCTATTACAATATTCTATGAATTTTTTATGGATTTGGAAGGTTACCATATGTTCCAAATCTCTACACATAAGCTAATGTAGGTTTTTAGAATGCCTAGAAAGAAAATTTTCTAAATATATTTTAATTAGCATTTTGAATATTGGGTTGTTTTTTACTCAAGGGTATGGAAGCAAAATTGATGATGTTTGTGACTTCGACTCCAAAAGAGTGCAATGGAATCATACAAAAAGGTTTATGTTTGATGAAATCTATATATGAAAAGGATAAGAGTCTTTTTACATTCCCAAATGCATAAACATAATGTAGTTTACCACCTAAAAAATTGAATGCAATCAATTTATGTTTGTTTGATTATAAATGCAATGAAGCTAAATCAAATGCATGTTCTTTCTACTTCCTTACTTTCAATGCAAGAATTTTATGAAGATACAAAGGAATATGAAGTAATAATATAAAAAAGAATAGATGCACTCAAAACAATGGAAAGACTCAAAGAATGCAAAGAATGAAAAAGAGGAAGAATAAATCACTCAAAAATCCTTAAAGATGAACAACAAGAAATAAGTATTCAAACTAGGTTGTGGTAATCAAAATAATCTCAATCATTCAAAAGAGAGATATTTTATAAAGAAGATTGAATATAAAATCATGGCCAGTCAAACCTTTGTAGACTCTTCCAATCAATCAGATAATCAAAAGCTCATGAGACAAAGGCCAAACTAGTGAAAAGAAAGGTGAATCAATCTTGCAATGTAGAAGAGGTTTGCAAGCTCAAAAAATGTAAAAATGAGTGATAAGTATGAAATGTTCAATGCAAACAAATTCAAATATATTCAGGAGTCTCTGGGGAAAAATCACATCTAACTTAGACAGAGAAACAACAAGCAGAATGAGGCAAAAAGGGAAAAATAGGGGGACTTGTGCCCATGTGCTCAAGGAGATAGAGCACCTGTTAGAGGAATGGTGCTCTGTAGGAGGATTTTTGGGTGAAATAGTTAGATAATGGAACTATATGTAAGACATGAAGGGATCGCTAGTGAGATAAGTGGTACCCTGGCTTGAACTGCAGGGGACTGCCACCATACTCAAAATTTCAAAAAAAATCTCTAAAAGGCTAAAAACTCAGAAAAACCAATCAATGCCTCTATGATATCTTAAATGAAGGAGAGGGAAGGGGAAATAGATCAGAATCAAGTAGAAAATAAGATGTAAGGATATTCAAAGTCTTCATATGATCCAAGGAAAGAATCTTCAAAGTCCCTCCCCAAAGGAGTCACCATTTTTATGTTGTGAGAAATCTTAGCTTACATACAAGCTAAGCTCCACTTTGAACCAAGAATCAGATATTTGGTCCAAATATACAAGAGAAAAAGTGGTTACTAATTTCCCTATAAATATAAATGAATCAATCAAGGAAGAGAGAGAATAAGAATGTAGTGCAACTTCTGGCGATGTTCGTCCTCGCTTCTCTAATATCTATGCTTGATCTCCAAGCTCCTCAATGCAACTGAAACCCTTAAAATACTAGAAAAAGAGACTCTTCCTCATAATCTAGATGATTATATAATGCATATTTTTATATGAATATTGAAAGGACAATAGACAATCAATTTTAGAACACATGAACTTGAAGGGAATAGGTCGAGTGAATATTAAATGGAAATCCAAAGAAGGCACTTACAAAGCATGATTGATGATGCAGTCACTTCTCCATGCTCTCCTTGTCCAACTCTTGTATGAATATTGACATCAAAATTATGATTCTTCCTCTAAAATCAAAAGGTTTGATACCTCAATTTTTCCCACTAGAGCATAGGTTTGATATGCTCATATATATATGCCTTTCACCTTGAAAAGTCCTCAATATCTAGGATTGAGAGGCAAAACAACCATGAGGAAATGAGGGATATGGTTGAAGATATGTATCCTTGAGGATTGGATGATATCCTAATATGAAACCCAAGCATGACGATCGAACACAACTAACCCTATATCAAAGAGCTCACCCATAGATTAAAGTGGAGGAGATCCCCCCTTTCTCTCAACAAGAATGGTGATCCCCCAAATGAGACACGTGCAACTATTGACTAAAAGTGGTGCTCCCTATACAAGGTCAAGGGAGCATCGATGCTTCGTACACATGGATAGGGGGGCACCATGCTTCATAAATTTGAAAAAATGGGTCGAATTGTACAAGGAAAAAGTGTGTTTTCACCTAGATATGATGGGTTTCCTCCTCCCATATGACTTAGGGGTCAGGAAAAATTGTTTTGATGGTGTCAAGAGGTGGAGACAATTAAAAACATGAATGAAATACTTGGTAAGGTGCATACAAAACATGGGATAGTTCATGTGACACTTACCAAGGTGCATACATCACTTTGCAACACTTGTGACACTTAGGGTGTGTAACTCAAGTGTGAAATTTTCATGTGTAACATCCTCCCACTTGGATGCTAGCCTTTGGAGGCCTAGAGGACACCTTTGTATCCTATCACATCACCCAAGGGTAGGGTTTGATGGATACTTGATGGAGTAGGTCCTTGAAGATGATGTTGGCATGTGTGGACAAGGATCAAGGCATTTGGATGCCTAGCGTCATGCTTCTCCAGCTCAATGTCTCCTTGAAGAGGCCTAACGTCACCCTAGGAGGGATGGCATCACCCTCTTTAGGTTCATTTTGTAAAGAATTTATTTTACTTTTTATTTTAATGAGAAAATTGACATGTAGGCTCAAAACTGTGAAAAGACACAATTGTTGGGAAATTAAGCCATAATTTTCCATACGAATATGGCTGGATGAATTCATTTTTCCATCATAACTATCCTCACTTGGAGAGAGAGAACATAAATTTTCACTCTCTAAAGGTTATTGGATGAAATTTTAAGGTGCACTTTCTTGGTGACTAATGTGGATGCTTCTTGGATAATTTCTTGGTGACTAATGTCGATGCTTCTTAGATCATTTCTTGGTGGAATCTTTCATAGTCTAGGGTTTTTGTTCTTGATTATTCTTGGTGAAGTAGTTTAATATAAAATTTTCACTTATTGATAAATGTTTATCGTGTTTACTTTTTCATATTTAAGATTATAAAATTTATTTCTTGAAACCCTAGGAGTAAGAAACATCAAGTTCTTCTTTATTTCTCTTTATTTGCTAAGTTTTTCCTAAGAATATATTGTCTAGACAAAATTCTAGAGACCTAAAGTGCTACAAATTTAGAATCTTTTTCTAGTTCTTGTTACATAGAATATATTTCAAGAGTCTAAGAAGAAGATAAATCACTAGGGCAAAGAAGTTCCTACACCCTAGTAGAATTTACTCTTTTAGGCTTGGTACTTGAGGACTTAGTGAGCTACTCCTCAAGATTCTACCTTGTTATCTCGTAGACAGGTATAATCATTTATTTTATTCAAGTTATCGTGCTGATATAATTGACTCCATAAGCCCTAAAAGGAGTTAGTTCTCTCTTATCTCTTGTTGAAGGATTGATCAAACATTCAAAGACTCTTCTCCTATTCTTTTACTCATTATCTCTAACCATAGTTTATCCTATATTACTAATCTACTTGTTGTTGCTACAAAACATTGCTACATCCATACTAACTGCTGCAATTTTTTCCTACACTAATATAACTCATAACTAACTTACTTAGAACTTGCTTATCACATTTCTTAAGGAATCTACTTGATATATACTCAATTTTCATTGTCTATTCTAGAAATTTTGAGCACTAATTATTCTGGTTGTTAAAATTTACTTTTGGTTTTTATAAATTGTCATCTAATTGTAATTTTTCTTCAACCATCATATAATTTCATTGTGTATCATATTTGGAGGCTTTACTATCATTTTTGTACATGAAATTTCCATACATATTCTCTATTATTATTTTTACAAGAATGTACACAAATTACACATATTCACCTTAATTTCTTAGATGTAGGCTTTGTTGACTTTGGTGAATGGTGAGAAGGGGCATATTTCTTAACCTAACCTTAGTCTACCCATCTCTTTAGGCTCTCAGGAACACTTTCATTGGGGTAGAATTTCTTCTACTCCTCAGAGTGGGGATTTCCTATTGATATGACAGTGATAAGATATAATGTTTGTTATTTGAATCTCCTCTACTTGTCTTGGGCTTTGGAAAAGTACAGATAATGAAATAACATTTTTGGCATCATTTTCGACGAGGATTTGAGTCATTTTTCCTCAACGAGACATCTTTGGTAAGTTGTTTCCCAAATCCTCTATATTGCAAATCTTACCTAGAAACTCCACTGAGGGTGATTCCCTCATATTATTTTGGTGATCCTAAGGTATCATCTGGTGAATCCACTAACCTTTTCCAAGGTGCCATGCTACTCTAATGTTTGTGGTATTTCAAAGATCTCGAACAATGGTTTCGTGGGAGAAAGTGTATCCTTCTGTTGATTTTGAACGTTTTTAGGGATACCCACATTATTTTGACATGATATGGCCAAAGAACTCTCCAAAATTCAAAGGCCTCCCCCTTACTCATGTTGTCGAGTTCTTGAAGTATATAGGTGAGATAGAAGCTAGAGGGGATCATGTTATGGTAAAAATATTCATACTTTCATTACCATCATTTGTACAAGAATGGATCAATATTTGTTGTGAACCAAATGGTATATCCTCTTTCATAGATCTCATTAGTAGGTTTCTTAAGTTCATGAAACCACAGTGCCGGACGTATGAATATGTCCTTCAAAATATCATAGTAGTCCTAGAGGATGAAGGATTCACCGTTGAGATTATAGAATATCTGAGGTGACTGCACCATGCACAATACCAAGAACCCTATAACATAGAAGAAGATATTTAATAATAAGGATACCAATCCCTTCAAGAGGAGAAATAATTATCCCATGATTCTGCAAAAGACAAGGAATACTTGATTGAAGAATGAAATACTGAAAAGGTGAGCCATGAGGATGAAGTGTTGGTGTCTACTCCTTCGTTTGATGAATTCATCCAATTTTCCACTCCTCCTACACAAGAAGAAGATAATGCCATTATCCCTTTTACTTTTCAGGTATTTGATGAAGCTATGTTCTATGATTCAGAAGGAAAAGAAATATAGAAATCCTTGGATGTACTAAACCCTTCATGTTATAATGAAACTAATGAATTCATTGATAATATTGATGAGATTATACATGTTGGGGGATATAAATAGGAGGTTATTTTCTATGATGGACATCCTATTTATGACATTGAATATCATTTACCATTGTTTCCTTCACCACTGTCATACGTCATTACTACTGATCTTAACATTTGGCAACAAGGATATGACATAATTACATATGTATTCCAAACATCCAAGGATGACTCAATGCAGTCTTCTCATGATGAATTATGGTCATACCTTGAGGATTTTGATTAATATTTTCTTAATCATTTGGATATATTCTATGAAGAAGATTTTCAACAATTATCGTGCTCGATTTTTTATAAGAGTGAGGACATGGATTTACTGAAGCATGCTACTTGCGATGAGTTTTTCCATCCTGTTTATTTTACTTTATCTCACCATGTAACTGAGGATGCAGCTAGAAAACATGTTCCTTGTCTCAAGTTTTCTCCACGACAAATAGTTTTCTTAGAATTCAGGGGTAAGTTGAATGCTTTAAGAAGAATTCTTATACCTTGAGCCTTCAAAATTTCCTTGAAGAGTTGAAAATCATCCTCGAGATTCTTGTTCATCCCTTCTTAGACTTTGGTGAGTGATGAAGTCCAAGGTAGTAAACATTCAGACTCTTTGAGGGAACCTCTCGATCCTTTGATATTTCACGATCTTTTTCAGAGAGGGATTGAGAACATTTCTGGAAATGTTACTTGGCATGATTTTGTCCCTCCATCCTACCTCCATGGGTTAGATTCTAAAATTTCCTATGATATGATGCAACTTCTAACTCATGTTATTTTTGTTCTTAACTTGTCATTTTTTTGGTTTATGATGAAGAAAAAAGTATGGTGTTATGAGATATTGCTAGGATGGTTTCATTGGTTGTATGATTATACCTAGAATTCAATCAATAGGTAAGTATATGTAGGTAGTAATTTGCATCCATTGTATATACCATGCATATCATGTTAATGTAGTTGCATTTTTACTTTTCATATTGATTTATTACATTTTCATATATTGTATGATCATGATTACATGTTAGAATAGATATATTGTGAATTTTATTTTCAACATTTTCTTTTTCAATTTTTTTTTTTATCATATATGGAAAAAGAGTGATAGTACCACCCTAGATACTCTAATGCCTTTTATTGAGTTTGTAGGACATAAGCTATACCAGATATGTTGAGGTTCTCATGCACTCTAGGATGAGCACATGTCCCTGAGTAGGAACCATATGTTACCCCCAACCTAAGGTTAACTAAGGATATTATGTCTCAAGGCCCACAAGTTAAAAACTTGGAGTGCCAAGACCCAGATGAATATAGAATAGCCTTGAAGGGCCCTTCTTTTTCAATTGATGTATCCTACACATCACAACTAGGAGTAACATCCACCATAATGGCATGGTCCTAGAAGGAAATGGGTCTTTCTACATGAGGTAATGAGTCTACGTATCATAGTAAGTGTCACTCTAATATTTGAAGAATTTGAACATGTTGCAAAATATATTTCTTGATTACAGAACGTTTGCTTCAAATTTATACTCTTTTCCTTATTAAACCCTGGTGGGTGTCATTTTGTCCTAGTAAGTTAGTCACCCTCAGGAACAAGGTGCTATTGGGGGGTTTCTTTAAGATTCATCATCCATCCTTGATCATAATTATCACCTTCCATACATTTTTCCCCCAGTCTCCTTATCTTTTGGGATATTCGGGTGTACTGACCCAAGAAGGGACTATACCTCATTTCATGGGGAAAAGGGGATGAAGGCCCAGAGGGTAAAGTAGATGAAAACATATAAAATACAAATCATGAACCTTCCATATACTCACCCAAGAGGTCTTGAGAAACAGTGAAGTGTTTTCTCTTAAAAGTATAATCCCCGCAAAATCATAATCTCACATATATAGATGTCCCACTTTTTCAATGATATACACAAGTCAATTATAGGATAGACTATACCCCCATGGCACTATGTGTACCTATCCCATCAAGTGACTATGTGGAACTACCCACCAAGCTAATTGATTAACCCATAGAGAGTACCCATTACCCAGAACTTAATTAATTAATCACAAGTAAATGGGCTAAGAAAAAGCATGCATTGAAAAGAATGGTGCAACACACCCTCTAGAAAGGAACCCATAAATGATACAAACCCTTGTATGTCATGAACCCCATGCCAAAACATTTATCCCACTCCACTTCACACCCAAACATTTCTTAGATAGGTTTCACCCAGGGAACACCTTGGACCCGGGGAATGATTGACCCAGTAGGATTCCTTGACACTCCTCCCACACCTAAAATTGACAAATTTTATAACATATTTGAACATTTGTTTAGTTTTGAAATGGGGGTTTGATCCACATGTTCAGGTCCTTTAATTATTAGATGTGGATTACTTGGAATGATCTTGTGACTCTTGGAAACTTAGAGGGTGTACCTGTTTGTCTTTAGAGGACCTTTCCTGGTGGACATGTATTCATGAGGAGATGATTAGTTCAGACCTTCATGAGGGATTGAATCCCAAGGATGGATGTAGAGACCCCATTCCTGGGACAAGATTGTGATGACCATTTCTACAAACAAAATAGAAAGAGGATGTTTCCTTTGGAAGAAGTTTAACATGACCCTAGCATGTATTTCCACCTCCTCCCACTTGGATGTTTTCCTTTGGAGGATCATAGGAGACCTTCCTATCCTATGACATCACCCGGGGTTGGGTTTGATGGATACTTGTTGGAGGAGATCCTTGAAGATAATTTTGGCACGTCTGGACATGGATCGGGGCCTTTGGAGGTCTATCGCCATGCTTCTCCAACTCAACGTATACTTGAGGAGGCCTAACGCCACACTAGGAGGGATGACTCTTTAGGGTAATTTTTTAAATAATTGATTTTATTTTTTATTTTAATGAGAAAATTTACATGTAGGCTCAAAACTATGAGAAGACATAATTGTTGGGTAATTAAGCCATGATTTTCCATATAAATATGACTGGATGAATTCATTTTTTCATCATAACTCTCATCAATTGGAGAGAGAACTTAAATTTTCACTCTCTAAAGTTTATTGTGTGAAATTGTAAGGTGCACTTTCTTGGAGACTAATGTGGATGCTTCTTGGATCATTTCTTGATGTAATCTTTGACAATCTAGGGTTTTTGTGCTTGATTATTCTTGGTGAAGTAGTTAAATCTACAATTTTCATTTCATGATAAATGTTTATGGTACGTTTAGTTGTTCATATTTAATATTATGCAATTTCTTTCTTGAAACACTAGAAATAAGAAACATAAGTTGCTTCTTTGTTTCTCTTTATTTGCTAATTTTTTCCTAAGAAGATCTTGTCTAGACAAACTTCTAGAGACCTAAACTTCTATAACTTTAGAAGCTTTGTCTAGTTCTTGTTGCATAGAATATATTTCGAAGAGTCTAAGAAGAAAATAAATCACTAGGGACTAGAAGTTCCTACACCCTAGTAGAATTTACTCTTTGAGGCTTGGCACTTGAGGACTTAAGGAACTACTCCTAAAGATTTCACCTTGTTATCTCTTAGACATGTATAATATTTTATTTTCTCCATGTTATTGTGCTGATATAGTTGACTCCATAAGCCGTAAAATGCACTATTTCTCACTTATCTCTTGTTGAAGGATTGATCAAACATTCAAACACTCTTCTCTTAATCTTTCACTCACTGTCTCTAAACATAGTTTAGCCTAGATTACTAATCTACTTGTTGTTGTTGCGAAATATTGCTACATCCATACTAACTGCTACAATTTTCTTCATACACCAATCTCAATCATATCTAACTTACTCAGAACTTTCTTGTGACAATTGTTAAGGAATCTATTTGATATATGCTCACTTTTCCTTGTCTCTTCTAGCAATTTTGAGCACTAATTATTGTGGTTGTTACAATTTACCTTTGGTAGTTGTAAATCATCATCTAGCTATAATTTTTCTTCAACCGTCATATAATTTCATTTTCTATCGTATTTGGAGGCTTTAATATAATTTTGGTTCATGAAATTTCCATATACATGCTCTGTTGTTCTTGTTTTGGGTAGGTACACAAATTACACTTCTTTGCTTCAATTTCTCAGACAAAGAATTTGTTGAATTTAGTGACCAGTGGAGGGGGGGGGGTGTTATTTCTTAAGATAACCTTAGTATACCCATCCCTTTAGGCCATGAGGGATTCCTTCCTTACCGTATAATTTCTTCTACTCCTAAAAGTGGGGATTTCCTATTGAGGTGATAATGACATGATATCTTTTTTTTACGTCAATATCCTTTACTTCTCTTGGGATTTCGAGAAGTACATATTGTGCGATAATAAAACATATATAAATGAAGAAAATATTGATAGGAGGGGGATCATTAACATACATATGATACCAAAATTTGTAGGTTATCTTCCATTCCATATTAGTTGTTGTCAACTTTCCTAGCTTCGTTAAAAAGTTGAGGAGGAGAAAGGTGAAAAGGAAAGGAGAAATGCATCTAAACCTTGAGGCAATGTGTCTTGATGTATTTCTTGCATTTTGATTAATAGTTCATTATTTCCCCCCTTCAAATGTTTGTATTTCATTTGAAAATATGTAGATCTAGTTTATTTCCTCATAGTTCATATCAGATATAACACAGGTCTAGGATTCTAATGCTAGGAAGAAAAGTACAAAGGAATTGTTTTGTCTCTTTTGTCCCACAAGTAGGTTGCAGGAGAGGGAGTAGGATGTTCAATATTGAAACACCTAGGACATACAAGAATGACCTTTAGGCTCAAGTTATGTCATTATACTGTTTCTTGGTTTAATTGTGAATCTATTTTCATATTTCTAAGGAGAACATTAGAAGTCTGTCCCACTGTCTATCTATGATATATAGAAATATCAAGGGAGATCTTACTATCCTATTGGTTCGATTTTATCCACAACAAAATTGACAACCCCATTGGGGAATACTATTCTATTCTTATCTACTTTTAATTCCCTTGATTTTTTACCTCTCTTCTCTATTTATGAGTCAATTATTCTCTTCCCTGATACTACATCAAAGAGTATATCTCTCAATTGTGGCATATTGGAGTCATATCTTTTTATTTTTAAAAATATTTTTCTCAGGATAGAGTGAGAGGTTGCTTGTTGAAGTATTGGTGACTAGATAACTTCTTCATATGGTCACCTGTTCCATACTAGATGAATTACAACCTCCCTTCTTGGACAAAAGAATTGCAACTGGGGAGTCTATATTCGATTTTTCTCTGAATCCTCTGTCTATTTGACTATTTTTTGACACCTTAGGTCTTATATATAGATTTAAAGTGTGTTTGTGTGGCTTGATTTGGTTTCTTGATTGGATTTTCTTGTTGTTTAGTGACCTGTTGAGTTGTGTTTTGTACCCAACATATATGAATAGATATTGTAGTGTTTCTTGCTTAGTTTCATTTGGTTTTGTTCCCTTTTTCAACTTGTCTTTGCATTGCTAGATCCGTTTCCCTTGTGAACTTGTGGTTGTGATTCTAGTAGAGAAATTGGAGTATACTTTTATGCATCACTACCAATTTCCTATAACCCTTGCTTGCCAATTATTTTCAATTTGTAGATTTTCTTCCCTCCATAATTTAAGAACATCTTTACATTTTAATTGGATAAAGAAAAAAACCAAAGTTTGCATGAATTAATATTTTGAGCATTTGGAACATAATGAAATATGGTGTTTGGTTCAAATATATCAATTTGGTTTCGGATTGTTTTGCATGATTTCTTGGTGATTGTGAGGTTGTCTTGTGGAAATTTAGAAGGAAAATAACTTTCTGCCTCTCATAAATAAAATTCATCGAATTTAGCAATTTTCATTGAAGTATTTTCATTTCTTTGGTCGGTGAAGTGTCATAACATCACTAAAAGTTTCATTTGTTTCCCTTGAATTAACAACAACCATAAGAAAAATAGTTCATAATCTAAAATGTACTAGACTTTTTTTCTTTTCTACCAAACCAACATTGGCAAGGTTTAGGGCCTTGGAATAAGATTGGAGAGTGAATTGTCCAAGGTCATGAAACAAAACAAAGAGTCATTGAAGAGAGTATAAATACATTTTTGCAAACAATGTGTCAGGAATATCCTCTAACATAAGAGTGATATATAAATGGTTGTGGATATTCCACTTGAACAGTTTGTCACAACAATTTTTATAAATAAAAATTAAATCTACACTAAGGTTAAATCCCTTTAGATTATATAATATTTAGTTAGTGATTTTCTACTTATGCATGAAATAGGTAAAATTCAAAAAATAGATAAAAATAAAATACAATCACACACCATCCATCAAATAACATACATATTTTCTCTTTGAAAACCTTATGGGAGAAAACCCATCTAGAAGCTGAGGCTTCTTTACTCTCTTTTATCTGGCATGGAAATAATGCAATTACAAAAGAGAATTCACTCTCTATGGATTACGTGAGACCTGTCACCTATTAGGCTACTGCATGAAATTAACCTCCTCTTTAAATAATTTCCCACTCTGAGTTGTTCTTCTCTATTATGAAACACAATAGAATAACATAGAATGGAACCCCTTATCCTCCTATATGGATGAAATTTAACATCGCTCGATAACCATCTAGGGGTAGGGTTTTGACTTCCTCAACTCTCAATACTGATAAGGTTTTGAAACTTCTAGAAATTTCATAGAAAATACATTATGTGGCTAGCCCCACATGTCTAAGTAATGGAGCTTGATGTGGAATACACTCACACCCTGGTGATCAATATAGTACGTCAAACTGTGGGAGGCATATTTTTCACATTCAAACTCCAATTGAGGGGATTTTTGCACTTTTGCACAGTTCTTGGTGTGTATAAGAGATAAGGGATCCATAGTAATTTTTGGACCATATAAAATTCTCGCTTGATAACTCAAAATGTCTTTAGAGGATTTTAAGTAGTTTTTTGGACACAAATTTCCAAATTTGGATGAGTTGTGGAAATGGATCTATAATATGATTCTTGAGTATTAGATATGGGGCCAATATTTGACAAAATATTGTGACAATAAGGACAAAATTAATGGTATTTTGTTAAGTTACTACATAATTATCAAAACTTTGATCTTTTTTATGGGCTCCATGAAATTTTTCATAATTATGGGTTTGTTCTCTACATGTCAAATTTCTGATGAGATTTCATCATATGTTCGATACATTCTCTATATAACGAACTTACAATGAATTTTCTTCAGAAGTTTGACACACGTGAAGAGACCTTTGAAATTTCCATGTCCATATCCATCATCATTTTCATCACCGTCATTGTCATTATCATCATCATGGTCATCATCTTCATCATCATCATCATAGTCATTTTCATCATCATTATCGTCATTTTCATCACCGGAATAAACATTGTCATCGTTCTCCTCATCATCATCATGGTTGTCATCATTGTCATCTTCATCGTTGTTGTAATTTTCATCATCAATATCATTATCATCATATTCACCATTTCCATTGTTATCATCATCATCATCATCATCATCATCATCATCATCATCTTCATCATCATCATCATCATCATCATCTTCATCATCATTTTTATCATCATCGTTTTCATCATCATTATCATCATAGTCGTCATCGACATTTTCATCATCATTGTCATTATCATCATCATCACCATCATTCCCTACATTGTCATCACCATCATTACCTTCATCATCTTCATCAACTTTGTTGTCATCATCATCATCATCACTGTCATCATTGTCATATTCATAACCATAATGAATATTGTTGTTGTTTTTGTCCTCGTCATCCTCGTCATCATCATCATCATCATCTCCATTGTCATTTTCATCACCACCACCATCACCACCACCACCACCACCATCATTATCATCACTATTGTCAGTGTTGTGGTCATGATCATCATCGTTGTCATCATCATCATCATCATCATTTCCGTCATCATCATCATCAATATCGACATCACCATCATCATCATAATCATCGTCTTCATCATCATTGTCGTCACCATAATAAACATTATCATTATTTTCCTCCTCCGCCTCATCATTATCATGGTCATCATCATTTCCTATGTCATGATTGTCATCGTCATCATCATCATCATTGCCATCACCATCATTTCCATCATTGTCATAATTTTCATTATTATTATCAACCTAATCATTTTCATCATCACCGTCATCATCATCTTCATCGTTGTCATCATTATCTTCATCATTTTCATCCTCATCATCATCAACATCAAAATCATCATCATCATCATCATTATCATCACCATAATCAACATTGTTGTCATCTTCGTCCTCCTCCTTGTCCTCCTCATCATCATCATTGTCATGATTTTCATCATCATCATCATTGTCATCATCATACTCATCATCGACATTTTCATTATCATCATCATTTCCATTTTCATCCTCATCATTATTTCCATTGTCATTACCCTCATCATCATCATCATCATCATCATCATTATCGTCATCATCGTGATCATTTTCATCACCATAATCACCATAATCAACATTTTCCTTATCATCATCATCATCGTCATTGTCATCATCATAATCCTCATCAACATCATCATTGTTATGACATTCATCATCATCTCCATCATCATTTTCATCATTATTATTGTCGTCATCATCATCATCATCGTCTTCATCATCATCATCATCATAATCATCATCCTCATCGCCATAATAATAACCTTCATCGTCGCCATTGCCGCCATCATCATCATTTTCATCATTGTCATCACCATAATAACAATTTCCATTGTCCTCCTCCTCCTCCTCATCATCATCGTTGTCATCATCATCATCATCATTTTTTTCCTCGTCATAATCTTCATCATCATCCTCCTAATCATCATTGCCATTTTTATCATCATCGTCGTCGTCGTCGTCGTCATCATCATTTTCATCATCGTCATTAACATCAAACCCAAGAACAAGAGATAATCCTATAATAATAGGAAACTATGGCCAAGTTTCATATCTAAAGGACTTAAATGATTTGTTGTACAAGATTACATTTTTTATATGGATTTCTCTCAATTCTCCGATCTATATTTTTGGAATTCCATGAGGAATCTAAATTTGTAACCATCTCATGAAAACTAGTTTTATTAGACTTGATGAAGTCAATCAAACTAGTGGTTGATTCAATCAAGTATTGACTAAGTAACCAACTCAATTGAGTAAGCATTTTGTTTGCACCAATTCTTGCAAGCAGGGTATTTTCTCCCATTTTCATACCCTTGATGTAGAATGCGAAGAAAGAGGGTGTGAAAACCCATCAAATGCGTTCCAATCCAAGGCCACAACCTAAGCGCCGAGTGCAGACCATAGGAGAAGTCCATTTCAGATTTAAAAAAATCAAGTGAGCGAGAAATCTTATTTCAATGGCAAGGATCATTTGGCGAAGTAGATCGATGGTTGACGGGGAATCCTAGTTAACAGAGTCGCGTCGGGATTAGCACGATGGATAGCGCCTATATTACATGCAAGACATGTTATCAGTCATCCATCCAAAGGACACATGGAATGAAATCTAATCGCATTAGCATTTCGACATTCGGGAGTTCGAAGGGTGATGGTTTCTCGTCACTATACCCCGAACCCCAAAACACCGAAAGTGCCCAGAGTCGGGCCCACAGTCATGGCATTCGATCATAAGAGGCACGGACTTGGGAAAAGGGTGTTGGCATGTGCCATGTGATGGGACAAGCCCCAAGCCGTCGACGTCATATCTGTCGTCCGATCCAGTTGGGATATGTGCCAACCAGATGACGTTTCGAGGATCGACATTTTGAGAGACAAGGGACCTCCCATCCACTGTGGCAGAAATCGTCAAAATGTGAAATACCGATAAGTGATTTTGAAGCTAAGTCAATGGTGGTAGTACCCAGTCACATCAAGCGAGCCTGGTAATGGAGGTATCCCTCTTCTAAGGTTAATGTCCATATTCACCGTTCCTCTGAAGGACACACGACACACATCCATGCTCTCGCGTTTTGGTTAATCAGGATTTTAAGGAGGAAGTGCATCTCAAACTCCCGATGCCAGAAACCTCGAAGGGATTGGAACCATTCAATCTAAGCACACGCGTCGCAATATCTGAGCCACGAGTGGAGCCCCCATGCCTGCCATATTTATTCCATGTCGTTCCCTCCTCTGTTTAGCGCCCTCTGGTATCCTACCAAATCCACCCACATGGCCCCTCCTCAACACATCGTCCTCATCACCTCCACATGTGTCCTCTTCAGACCGTGTGGCATCCCTCAGCCGATGTCACAGTTCCCACCACCGCCTCTGCAATGTTCGCACCTTCACCCCCTCATCATGCCCTTGTCCACATCTGCCAAAGGGGTTCCCGCATAGAAGTCCGACCATTCAACTGACCCAGGTGGCACCAAGAGGAGACTTCCACATCCTAGGAGGCAGAGTTGACTAAGACTATTCTTGATCCCTATATAGCAGTTATTGCAGTTGCTGGAGGTGGTTAAACATCGTCTCTACTATAAATGGAAAGTCCGGCAGAGGACTAAAAGCATGTCGAATCACCTATTGGACAGTCAGGGGTTCGATTGCATCTACTAGAAGCACACGATCATCTGGAGTTTGCATGCATAGACTGTTAGAAGCCCTGCAAATGTAATCCTTTTATTGTTGTTTCTTGTTTTTGCTGCTGGGGTTTTTGTTGGAGTATATGAAGGCATTTTCACCATTTTTTGTAATCATCGATGGTAGAGCGAAGCTCCCGATTGTAAAGTTTTAACAGACACTCTAATTCTCTGATTATGCATCTGCATGTAAGATTTCTTGTTTAATGATAGACAATTTTCTTACCCCATCTAGTTTTCATCTCATACTAAGAGAGTTCATGATTGACTGATTCACATGAATTATTGAAATTATGTTATGATAAAGGATTTATTGTTGCATTGTTGTATTCTCTAGTTTTCTGCGTTTGAATGTAAGAAGATCTTGCATTTAGATGTTTTCTCCTACAG
>CBVK0100526766.1:0-21529 GCA_900067695.1 Picea abies
GGGGGGGGGGGGGGACCTAGCAAAGTTGAGAGCGAGCCCTTCTAAAAAGAGAACAAGCAGTGCCAATAGCACAAGGTCGAAGCTCGTCCTCATACACGTGGAGCAAAGATACTCTGGGCTGACCAGGTGGCACGAAACACGGGCGAGACACCTTATCCGAGGCAAAACGGTGGTTAACGACATTTCCAGTGCCATCATTTCGCGAGGTGGTAAGACGGAAAGCATTCCATGACCCAAGCTTCAAAGGATGGCGGAAGAGGTGTGGGAAATCCAGCCCGTGCCGCAAATTCATTCCCTTGACGTCGGTCGCACCCCCAATACCGAGCTCATGGCACTTGATGGAACAGGGCGCAGGAAGTCTCCCTCGAGCGTGCAGGTAAGTACGCCCTATCCATTACCAACCCCATGGGAATTCAGGATGTTGTCCTTACCCAGAATCTGGATTTTATGGGAATTCCCCTTCGCTTCTTCTCCACCCCTGGCCCAAGTTCTGTTTATCCTCTCCTCACCACCCCTGCGTTATCTATGGACCCCGCTTTGTGCCTCTTGGAGCCTCCCTCCTTCTCAGAATTCTAGTTTCGAACCTTTTCTTCCAACGCCCGGGACTCTGGAGCCTCTCCAAGGACTCACAGAGCCCCCAACTCGCCCTCTAAATTTTCGAGTCCTCCCAGGGGCAGCGTCGCCCTTAAGCCTCTCTATTCACCCCCCTTTTCGTCGGCCTCCCTTGCCCCTTGTGATTTCCCTTCTGCAGTCTAGCGCCACCTCTCCCTGTTCGTGGAATTCCCTTAGCCACCTATAGAAAAACCAAGGAATTGTTAGGACCGACTACTCTCCTGCGCACAGAACAAGGCAACATGGAAATGAAGCTCCGGAAGACTTGGGAAGCTGGGCAGAGGAAGCTTGGGAAGAGGATTGTGGCAGATGTAGCAGCATTAAAGTTCAACTGAGCGCAATGAATGCCAACCGAGCCTTTGAACTGGAAACACTATCCCAGCACAAATTCCTGATTGGAAAACTATAGGATGAAAGTGAAGCCCAATGCAGCCAGATTGAAGATAACCGCCTGAAGATGGAGATGTTGCAACGAAGACTTGAACAACTAGAAGGCACACAGGGCCCTCCAAGCAACCCGAGGGAGCAACAGGGGAATTCACGGCACGCTTATTCAAACTCGGTCAACCAAATCCTGGATCTGAACGAGCCAAACCCAGAGAACATGGAAGACATGTAGCATATCAAAACAGAAAAGGGTAACTAAAAATCCATAATCTTCATGTTTTGTCGAATAATATATATAAATGGCATCTTTTTCCGGAGCTACCCGGAGAATTCGACTTTCAGAATTTTTGAAAAGAATGGGGAATGCTTTAAACTTTGTTCCAATTTAAATCCCCATTTTTATAAAAGCTCTCTTTAAGAGGGAAAACTCGACGATCTATACAGACCCCTTTTTTGTAAAACCAATAGATTCTTCCACACAATTAATATAATTTCTGCCCGTTTCTATTAAAAAATATATATTTAAATGTTATTAATATTATTATATTATAATATTTAAATGTTATTAATATTATTATATTATAATATTTAAATGTTTTTAATATTATTATATTATAAAGAAGATTAATATAGATATATTTTTGGATATAAATGGCATGAAAGTTAAAAGATAAAAATCAATGAATTAATAAATAAATTTAAAAATAAGTAATTATTATTATATATATAATATAATAGATTTATTAATTAAATCAAATAATTAACCAGAAAAAGTTACATTTAAAATAAAAATGTTAATAAAAATTTTAATATATTAATTAAAAAATATATTCAAATTATATTTAATTAAAAAATAAAACATTATTAAATTAAATTGATGTTAAGTCATTATTAAATTAAATTGATGTTAAGTCATAATGATAATTTTAAGGTATGAAAAGAGATAAAGATCTTGCCTTGGGAGGAAGTAAACACCTGACATGACGTCCCTTCCCAAGGAAGTACAGGGTATGAAACTTAATGGCGGATCCCAAAGAAGTGTAAGGAGATGCAATGGCTTCCATTAAAAAAGAAAAAGTTCTCAATGCGAAGAAGACTTAGTTAATGTGTCGTAAAGGAAAGGTGTACGTGAGTTTATTTACATTAAACAATTTTTCAATCCCAAGATTTGCGTCGTCAGTTTTACAATAACACCTTAAACCAATCAACCAATGATATGTATGAAAGATAAATACATTTATATATTTAAAAAAATAATAATAAAATTAAATATATAATATTAAACTATGGAAAATTGGTAATTTTTTTAGGTTGACTAACCACTAATAAATTGTCAACACAAAACTCATTGCTATATACTTAGCATGTCGGCACGTATAATAAGCATAGAAAATGGATTTTATGGAGGGCATTAGGATCGACATTTTCGTATTAAGGGTTTAAATAGGGGCCTGTGATTTCCCACGACATATTAATCTCTATCCAAGATCGGCCTCAGAACCTCTAATTTGTTCACTTTGACTCTTCATTTGTTTGTGGATTTTGCGGGTGGAAGGCATTTTTAGGGAAATGGCCACAATGAAAACCACAACCTTAGAAAGCATCTCTACCAAAACCACTTACTCTTCCAAACTTTGGCAATCATAAAGTTTAGCAATGATATTCTATGATTTTTCTAATATACAAGGGTTTTTTTTCGGTTACTCTCCAAATTTTTGGGTAGTTTGGCCCACTTTGTTATTAGTGCCTCTCAAGGGATTATATAGTTATTAAGGGATTATATAGTTATTCATGAGTTAATTTATATTAATTTGTTTATGTTATAAGTTTTATTATCTTTTGAGTATACAGGTTTCCACAAAAAAAAACTTTTGAATCAAAACTGTGTGTGTAGTTTTTGGACTTTTCAAAAACTCACAATTTTGATTGAAAAGTTTTTCCAGCATTTCATTATTTTTTTTTTATAATTTATATTAATTTATCTTTTCATAAAATATAAAATTATTTTTTTATTTTATGGAATTAATTTATGATCCGTTCATATATCATGATGGAATAATATTACCCTTAGTGTATTTGCATGTTTCCATTATATTTATCCATGTTAAAAATTAATTTTAAAAATTATATGACAAACACGCAATACATTGTATGTATTACTCCCAGGGAGCATGGAATATAGTATTGCAAAACCACTTTATAGTTTTTGTTATTTCAAGTTGACGGCCATCATTGTAGTTAATGCCTCTATAGTCAATGTCCTCATCCTGTGCACTACACTTGTGTCAACTTCTACTAGTTCAACATAACATCCTACATGCACCCTCCACCTGTAATGGCATATGCATCTACCTGGAAATGTATATAGTTGTATCAGTCTATGTTTCTCTTCTTCTCCCAGAGCTTCATGCTCAACCCATCATCCATCCATTGTTCAGAATGTAGACATCATTATTATTTTGCAGGATGGTAATATTGTTGAGCAAGGCTCTCATTCCATTTTGCTTCAATCTTCTTCCTCGAGATTGACTTTCCTCCTGTAACATTCCATTTTCACAATGAAATCTGGAACTTGTTTTTAAGAATTTTACGTCATAGCAAGTGCAATTGAGTTAAGGTTGTTGTAGATATATAGGATGGTGAACGAGGGACCGACAATGAGAAGGCAAAGGAGGACTATTGGGTGGTTAGGTGGTGAGTGAATCATTGGATGTGCTTGTTCAAGGTAGTGTTTTATCCTGAGTCAAGAAAAAATGAGTAAAATCAAGGCATTTGAAAGTTTTATTCGTGAAAAAGAAACATCAACAATCCAAGATACACCTACAACGACTTCCAAACAAAGTTTGGAATTGAAAACACCTATCTAGACAAGGTTACAAAAGGCAACATCCAACAATGAAAATTCACCTACAAAACATTGTCTACGAGGAGGGGGGGGTGACATTGATAAAGAGTTGCTTTCCTTGATTGGTAATTGCCATCTATTGTAACATGGTCACCAAATGAAGGAATCTAAAGGCCCTTAGCAACCAATTCCAACTAAGTGGTTGAAACTAAGCATGGCTTGATGGGATCTTGAAATGAGCACTCGTTATCATGCTTGTAAGTAATAGAAAGAAAGGCTTGGGTGTAGTATTTGATTAACCCAATATTGCGGAAGAGACCAAATTCTTTATGAAGACAACTATTTAAATCTATTGGAGGTTTGCCTATTTTGTTGGTAGCACTAGGGGGAAGCATCTCAAGGTTGGTTAACCTATAATTCAACAATCTATATGGATTAGAGTTTGAATATGGACCTTTAATATCAACCATTTTTTTTCTACATATGGACCAATGGTTGGAAGTGAGATGCTCAATCATCATTAGAGTTGGTATGCAATGACTTGGTCTCCTCACAAGTGAAATAAATAATTCATCAATCTATTCTATTTATTTTGTTTCTAACAAATTTTCTATTTAATATTTTCTTCAATAAAATACATACTCAATCTAAAATAAAATAAAAATCTTGATAGAAATCACAATTATCCATGACCCTTTGACCTTTAATATAACACATCTATGTACTATCACTACCAAATATCTAAAAATATTGCCTTAAGATCACAACTTCTCCCTCGTATTGTAGCATTTTATTTATATTATCTTCATGCATAGCGGTGTTTTAAAGCATGTGCTTAATTGGAGTATTTCATTAAAAGAATATTCGAAGCATTTTAAATTTAATAAACATACTATTTGCTTAACGACAAGATGCCAAGCCTTCCCACTCAAAGCGTTCAATTAAAATTTATTAATGAAATTCATTAAACTAGGATGGTTAAAATTTATTAATGAAATTCATTAAACTAGGATGGCATGATAAGGGGGTGATTAACTACTATGTGCTAAGGATTTTTTTTGAATTTCATTTATAGAGTATATTATCCAATTTACAACAATATGCTACAATATCTCCTTGTAGTGAATAATTTCTTTGAATTGGCAAGTTGAAGAACGTATCCAAGGATTATCTCAAACATTGTAATGTATATTGAATGGTTGATACAGTTTATGCAATCAAAAGAAATCTGAAAGGAGATTATGATTTGTTTTCCTCCTGAGAATATACACATCGGTATGCATACTCCAAACAAAAATCCTCATGGGGGGTTTTCTTCATATTGAAATAATTAGGAGAAATTTATAACCTAACATGATAACAAGATTCGCTTTAGCCAAGGCATTCATGGTGGAAATCAAACGCTCCAAGATATTCTCCAAATAACAACCATAGAAACAAAAAAAATTGAAGGGAGGTTTCGATACCTAAATTTACTTTTCATTGTTCCAACAGAGTTGAGAGATCTTCACCCTTATGACATCATATCCTGGTTTTCCAACCTAGGCAAGGGAGGTCACCACCATTTTGTCTATTAATGTTATGTTTAATCATATAATCAAACTCGAGATTGATTGATGCATCGATGGAATGGGCTTGGCCCTGCTCAACCTTGACATGATCTTAATCGACATCTCCTTGTGATTTATGTATGTTTGTTAGATATTTCATTGTATGGGTTACTCAATCTTTAATTATTCTAGAGCCAAGATATTGTGGGGTTTCCATTATCAATGGAAGTGTGGAGATGGAAATAATTGATGAATGGAACAACAACAAAAAGAAAATTAACATTGTAACCACTAATTGATAATCAAGGAGTTTTTAACACATGTCGTCATATCCTTCTCATTGCACTTTTAGATCCACATACTTTCCATGAGCTTCATTTTCTCAATGTTTCTAGGTAGTTAACAAAATAATTAATCACAGTCATGGCCAAGCTCCCGCAATTCATTATGCAGAGGCTTTCTTGAATATGAAAATTGGTATTAGGAAGTCTTGATTACTTGCATTAATAGCAAGGTTTTAGTGCAAACTCTGACATTTGCGATAATTCAAAGACAGTTTTCCAATACTGCCAAAGTGACCTGATTCAAATTGTAAAGAGGCATTGATTTTATGGGTGAAAAGATATGGGAAAGTGCAAGTTAATGGGAAACCATATGACTATCTACATAACATTGTTCATGCAAACTACCAAATATATGCATTCATGTCAAATGCAGTAGGAGGAGTAGGATCATGACATATGGGAATATTTTCATTTAATAGGTTCGCATGCAATGTTAAACACGTTTAATGTATTACAATTAATGTTAAATTATATGTCAGCTTATCATCAACCACATGAATTTCATAAAGTTTATTCATATTTTTTCAAAAACTAGACAATAAGATGAGATTATATATGTGCAAAAAAAATGGTTAAATTGTTGAAGAATAGCCTATTTAATGAGCTTACACATTAAACAATGCAGTATTATTATAATATTCCTGTAGGACAAGGAATAATATTTGTATTAAATCTCAAAAATACCCTAAATTGTGCATAAACCAGAGTGATAGCAACTAAGTTGCTAGTGGATGCCTAAAGGCAATAGAGAACATAAATCTAAATCGTGAGAGTAGTTGCTAAAGGCAATAGAGAACATAAATCTAAATCGTCATAGTAGTTGCTAGTTGATGCCTAAATGCAATAGAGAATAGAAATCTAAACTGTTAGAGTAGCTACTAGTCAGTGCCTAAAGTTTAGGTTAAAAGTAACTACTCAATTAGCGAGTCAAAGGTATCTACGTGGTTTATATGTATTTCCTTGTGAACTCAAGTATGAAAAACACAACATTAATAAGTTGTGTCTCGTACTTCTTGTTTCTACTTTTGCTTCGAAGGTTGTATTCATGATTGTATTGGTTAATTATCTATTTTTATAATAATATATTAAAAAATAATTGTTTATTGTAATAAATATATTATAAAATGCAAAAGAAACCAATATAATTAAATATTTGGCTAATGATTCTATTATTAGTTATGGTTAATTTATTATAACCTTAATATACACTAATTAGGGTTTACCATCAATAAAGCAAACAACAATAAAAAAAATTTACTTCTTACATTGTTAAATCGAGGATGTAATTCTACATACCTTGTATAATATACTAACCCATTATAGTGAGATTTAAATGAATAAAACCACAAAGTTCAAGAAACCTCAAGAAGAATCATTCTTGAGATGATCACACACTACATATCATAATTATCACACAAACAGTGTCAGTTCACATGGTTTCACACATAATCATCACACAAATGGTGTTAGTTCACACAGTTTCAAACATTATTAATAGTGTTAGTTCACATGGTTTCACACGTAATCATCACACAAATGGTGTTAGTTCACATAGTTTCAAACATTATTAGTGGTGTTAGTTACAATACGCTAGGTTGTCTCCTTCCAATATGTTATGTTGGGTCTCGACTCCACATGACACCCAAAAAGAAAAACAATTGGCAATCATGGTGGTTATTCCAATAATTGTAGGTGAACACCTCATTTCCCAAAGGGGAATCTATGTGGAACACCCAAACATCAAATTTATCTATACTTTGACAATTTGAAGGTTTTTGTTGTCCTACATCCATAATAAGTGCATGGATACTAGGTGACTTTCTGCACAACTATACTTGTACCACATCCACCTTGATGTTGCCTTGTGTAATATATAGGAACCCTAGAATAAAAGATTGTTCTAGGCTAGTCACTAAATTTGTATGTTCTAATGCATTATCTTGACAGGGCATGAGTTTCAACAGTCAATGTCATAAGGTCCCATAGTTGGAGTGTGATTGCAGATTTAGAAAAAGTTTGGAAAAAAGTATAGTGGAAGAGACAATAAAGTGGGACCCAAGTCTCAGAAAGTGAATCGACCTCGTGGGCTTGATTTATCATGTTCATTGGCTACATCTGTAATTCAACATGTTTAATTGTTAGTTATTTAGAGATTGTTGTTTAAGAATGAAAATGGTAGCCAAACACAAACACATGATTCTTCCTCAAGGAATCAACATGGTCACTTGCTTCTCAATAACAAAGATAAGGAGGGGCATGAACATTCTTCTTCAAGGAAAGATTGTGCAAGGATATCAGGTGGGGAAAATTTGCAGCATTGTAAGAAAGATCATTGCATAAGGCCAGATGAAGTAGGTTGTCAATTTGTTAAGGGAATGACACATGTTGAACATGCTAAAATGAATTGTATATTTGAGAATATAGACAAAGGTGGACATGTAGATGGGCATAATTCCTTTATAGTTGATCGATGTCTCGAGAGAGGAAGCGTTCACCAACAGGATGCATTAGAAGATACAAAAACAATATCAAGAGTTGGTGATTCAAATATTGGTGAAGAGCCACAAATTCATGAATTGGTACATCCAAAGGTAGACACGGGTGCTTTGAAAGGCATGGAACAAGCAAAAGTTGACACAAATATTGTAGTCATTCCTCACATAGTTAGTACCATCAAAACAAATAGTTATACCGAATTGTGCATGTAATAGTTATAATGGCTTGTTTAAACCTGCTTGGGGATTTTTTTGTTCAAACTGAGCTTTTCTTTGTTTATTTAATCCATGTAAAAGAAATTACTTGTATTGTTTTTTGATGAGATACAATAGAAGCAAAGGACATGTTCTACTTGACTTCATTCTTTCATTGATCGAACACTTAATTTATGCAAATACATTTGTGTTATTTATTATCAATAATTGACACCACCCCCCTTGAGGAAGTGGTGCATAAGACTTCATAATAAGGTTTCATCCAAGGGACATGTGCATAATTTGGTGTGCCATTATAAAATTTATATAACTTTGTAGGGGAAGGCATTGAATTTGCTTTAGAGTAGTTGCGGGCATGGCTAAAACAACCTCATTGCCAAGCTTATGTGAATAGTGTCTATGGCATGGGCATGGGGATGTTTATACCTGGAACCAAGCATCGAATGTTAAATTTCATGAAAATTCTAGTAAAGGAGGCATTAGTTTTGCTTCTAGTTACGAGCAACCAACACTGTAAACCCTCACCTAGGTGCAGTAACCCATACTATAGAATCAAGTATGCCCAAAGTATTCACCTTTCTTCTTAGATGATGGTAAACCCATTGACATTTTTGTATGGTTTAAAACTATTGGTGGTGTTGCTTAAAATATAGAGAGATCCATGCAGTCAAGTCAAATTGGAATTAAAAACATTAGAAACTAATGATGAACCTTTGAAAATAAAGAGGGGATGAAGGCTCAAACACATTGGTGATTTTCAAACCCACTTTTAAATGACCTTGAAGAACAAAGAATGATAGAGGTCCCTCTGAGCACGTCAACAACAACAAATTCATAACTAGATCTTGATTTCTCTTGATCAAGTTGACAAAAAATCCATGGTTTGTAGGGTATCCATGATATGCATATCCTTTCCAAATCCCTTGGCTAAGGTTATATTGTGTTTTAAGTAATACTTGGATTTTCGTGACTGAATCAAACCAAGCACCCACTTGTGAAGTTCATTTTCAAATCACTAGGGTTGTTGTCATTCTTATTGAAAAGTTGAATCTTAGCTCATATTGGGTCCATTTTGATCATTAAATAAGAGTGAGTGTAGTTTAATACAACTCCACTTGAATCCTAATGACATGGAAAAATTGACTTGACTTAAGATTTTTCACACCTTGATCTCAACAAGATTGCAATAGTTGAAAAAGCATATTGAATAAAGATCGTGGTAGAATTCAATATGTTATTGGAATAAGACTCGAGGTACAAGTTTTTGTTGTTGTGGTTGTGATAGTTTGACTAGAACGTTACATTAAATTGTTTTATTATTATTATTACCTATAGCAAGGACTAGTTGTTAAGCATATTTACCTTGCTTATATATATATATATATGACTAGATATATATATTACCAAGAAAAAAACTTATATTTGGTATTTCGCAAAAGAAATCAAAATATACACTATTGAGCCCTATTGCTTTGTTCCAGACCATTTTAGTCTCTAGTTATTGATGGATCTCTACAGTCTTTTGACTCTAAACCAAAGACCCCCCAAAGTAAACAAGTCTTTACAAATTATTCATTGTGTTACCAAACCAAAAAAACCTACATGAGTGAATAAATTGTTGAACTACTGGAAAGGAGGAATTTGGAGTAAACTCCTAAGTGACTAAGGTTCCTTCTTCCAGCAATAAAGCTTATTTGGAAAGTTCATCAGCCTTCATATTCAATTCCCTATACACATTCTCACAAGAAAGGGATTGAAAATGTGCCTTGACATCTACTATTCTATCAAGTAAAGGAGAAAGAGCAATATTAGAGATTGTGCATTTATTAGTGCACCAATCCACAAGCAATTTGGAATCTCTGGAAATTTGAAGCTTTGATATACCTTTCGAGATTGCAAACCTGAGCAATATCCATAGAGCGTTTGCTTCAACATGATTGTTTGTACCTCTGCTAGCTCCATGTTTGAGAGAGAAGCATTGATGCCTATTAAGAAATAGTGTTGCTCCAGCTCCACAAACTCCTAGCCTGCCTTGACAAGCCCTGTCAAAGAAACCCCAAGCAATATTTTCATTGATATCTGGATCCTTGATCATTCAGACCGAGGATATGGGTTTAGTCCCGATGCACTCTTTGAAAAGCATACGATCTTTGTGCATCACTGGATATGTTTCAGAGAATTTATCTTCAAATGTCATTTTGTTTATGGTGACCCACAATCCCTAAATTACATAATAAGGAAAAGCTTTAAAGTTTGTAATCAACTTATCTAAAAACCACTTCTCAAAACAATGGACTAGTGAGTCACATTTTCACTATCTAGGATAGTTCAAATTTACGCAGACCTCTTGCCACACATGTTTAGAAAAGGAGCATCTCATGAAAAGGTGATCCATTGATTCTTCCTCCATTTTACACAAAATGCATTGACTTGTTCCATTCCAGTTTCTCTTGAGGACATTATCCCATGTCAATATTTTGTTTGACAAGGCAAGCCAAGTGAAGATATTTATTATTAACGAGCAATCAAGTTTCCAAATATGTTGCCACCACCATTTCAACTCCTCCTTTGATGGGACTGGATCTAATGTCGCATAACCATGCTTGGCCATAAGTTGTCATGTTGAACTATTTTTTTACCAAAGCAATTCATCTTCCCGAGATGTAATATGTATTTCACTGTGAGAAAGAAGCTATAAGTATCGGTTCCAATCTTCCACCAATTCCATCAGCAGATTCAAATCTAAAGCTAACTTCCACTTTTGTATCCAAGTTCCCCTATCCCTTGGATGAACAATATCACAAAGATTTAAAACACCTCGATCCATCAAGGCTCTCTCCATTGCTTTTGTAAGCTTAAAATCTCCAACATGGCCTATCCACAGCTCATCCCTAATCCTCACTTTCTTTCCATTTCCTATCTTCCATGTTGTCTAGTTTCTAAGTAGTGGAAAATATTTTAACAAACATTTCCAAACAATGGACACTCATTTCACAACAAAAGGATGAGTTTGTATCTAGTCTTCCACGGAGATATCATTGATATTCTTCATGAGTTTTTCCCACAAGCCATCCATCATAAGCATTCTCCACAACATCTTTGCTCCCAAGGCCTGTGAGAAGAGGTAAATATTTTTAAGTCCCCGTCCTCCGAAATCCTTTGGCCTTGCCAACGTTGACCATTTCAATAAAGGTATTGCATCTTGATACTTTCTTCCATTCCGCAAAAATAAAAAAACATTTCTTTTGTCTTTGGTCTACAATGCCTTTAGAGATGTGCACAATAGATAACCAATAAATAGGGATACTTTCGAGCACATATTTTACCAGAATTATTCTATCACCACGTGAAAACCATCTCTTACACCAACACATAATTCTAGCTTCAATTTTTTGATACATCCATAACCAATCTATGTATACGTAATCATTAGGGTTTAACGGGAAGTTGAGACACTTCATTCCATTATCCAATGAACTATGAGGATAAGGAAAAATATTGAGAATTACAACTTCAACATCATCCCAAACTCTATGAAATAAAAGTTGTGATTTTTGTACATTGATAATCATCACAGTCACTTTGTAGAAACAATCCATAATTAATTTGAATGATTCCCATTCTTTATCCTTGGCTTCACCAAAAAGAACAATTTCATCGACAAATAACAGGTGACTTAGTGAAATCAAAGAAGACACCTTAATAGACTTCAACATACCTCGACATTTCACATTCTTGACTAATCTGCTCAGATCTTCAACAATCAACAGGAACAAAATGGGGACATAGGGCATCCATGCCTTAATCCTCTTGAAGCTCTGAAGAATCGATCTGGGGATCCATTTATGAGTGTTGCAAAGGATGTCGAAGAGACACGTCCAAGAATCCAATTGATAATTGGAAGACTAATCCCAATATGTAGTAAAATCAAACATAAGAACAACCAATTTACTCGATCATATGCCTTTGAAAGGTCAAGTTTCATAACTATCGCAAGCATATTCTTAGTTTTAATTGAGTGAAACCCTTCTTGCATTGATCTGACTGCATCATGAATTTGTCTTTTGGTAATAAAACTAAATTGTTCTTTGGAGATAACTCTAGCAAGCACTCGTTTCAATCGGTTAGCTATAATTTTTGAAATTGATTTATAAAACACATTACAGAGCAATATGGGCCTGAAATCATCGAATGATCTAGTCTCATTTACCTTAGGTATTAGGGTCATAAAAGTTGAATTGATTTCTCCTAAAACCATCCCCTTCGATCTGGATTCTTCTATTACTTTCAGAATATCATCCTCCATCAAAACATAAAAACCTAGGTAGAACACCACCGTCAACCCGTCCAGACTAGGACTTTTTGCTTTTATAAGGGATATGAAAGTATATTTCAATTCGTTTATGGAGACTGCCACTTGAAGATCCTTATTTAGATTATGATCCACTACACAAGGAAAGATCATGACTACCTCCATTTGCTCAGCTATGAGGGATGCATCTAGTTCTTTGTATAGGGAACTAAAGTGGTACATAGCCCTCGATGTTATGCCTTCAAAATAAATTTATTTTTTCCCTCTTGACATTCTATTTCCTATATGGTATTGTAACTTTTCATGTGATTAGCATAATTCTAAAAATACTTAGTATTCATATCACCCTCTACGAGCCAAATTGCTTAGCTCTTCAATCTCCATTCCTCTTCTTCTAGTTTCAATAGATAGCTCTTTCTATCCTCTAAGGATTTTAGTCTGGAAAACTCTTCTTAATTAAAAACTCCTCTCTAGTTTGAAGAGAACAATACCTCCAACTCCAATTCAATAGCCTCCAACTCCCTTAAATTCTCCTCTTTCTGAAGTGCTTGGGCCGAGGTTATAATGGTTGCAGTGACCTTTTGTTCACATTCTTGTTGGATCATGAAGAAGGAAAACTTTGTGGTCTAAGGGATTACTTTGCGACACTATTTTTCCAATATCAATGAAGTGGCAGTAGTCAAAGCTACCTCTGACACCCTGTGAAGTTGACCTCCCAGAGTAAAAATGATACTGCGGGGCCGAGATTCATAGATAGCGTGATTTTTCCACATATATGGTTCTCCTAAAAGAACATCATAGACTCCAAGCAACACAACATCACATAATACCTCATCCTTGAAGGGCTTGATGTTGTAGGACATACGACACTACTGGCTAACATAGATGTCTCGTACCTGACTCAACCATATGATGATGTATGGTTGGGGGTGTGATATCATTGACAACTTCAATCTATTGACAACCTTGGATGAGATCAAGATCTTATGACTCCAATTGTCAACAATGAAATCTAATGGGGTCTCCTTCACCCACATCTGTGAGTGGAAGAGGTGTCCCCTTCCTCAGGCTCCTCTAGTTCTTCTGGTTGTGTTATTGTGGTCATGATGGTAGTAGTGGGTTCTGCATCGATGATATGTTTCCCTTTATTGTGCTTCGAATTAGAGTCCAATTCAGGTTTTGATTCTTTTTCTTTGAGCTCGACCACCAATGACTATTTCGAGCAACATTCATTGGTGTTGTGCCAGGGGATTTTGTGGAACTCACACCACTTTTCAATTTCTTTCTTCGACTTCCCATCACCCTTCTTAGCTGATTGCTTGGACTGATTTTCTTGAGATTGAATCTCCTTGCTTTGTCCTTCATTCTGTGAGTTATGGTTTCCTTTTCCATGCTTCTGTTGTGGCATATCTGCAAACTTGAACTACCGCTTATTCCATTGCTTGAAATTTTGCTCAATTTTGACTACATA
Organism: Picea abies; assembly: GCA_900067695.1. Taxonomy (NCBI): domain Eukaryota; kingdom Viridiplantae; phylum Streptophyta; class Pinopsida; order Pinales; family Pinaceae; genus Picea; species Picea abies. The sequence goes on from CBVK0100526766.1 coordinate 14,233, forward strand.
TTGATAAGCAACTCCCACTGAGGAGATGTCCAAGAAATCCATCTTTGTTTGAATGTACTTGTGTAGACCAGTGTAGTAATTCAAAACTAGGTGCCGCTCAAAGTCTTTGATACCCAGCTTTGGGTGCAAGGTATGAAAGATGTTACTGTACTCTAGCGTTGTCTAGTCTCTTTTCTGACACAGAGTCATCCATTTCATGTACTGGTCATCATAGTTTCTGAAGGGATAGAACACCTCCTTTAGGGCATCTACAAAGGCCTCCCAAGTGGGTTCTCTCCTGAATGGCGTAGATTCATCCACAATGTACCTATCCCAATAACCTTCCCACCAAGCTCTGACATGGGGAAGGTATTTAAGGAGTGAGAAGGTGATCTTTTCACTCTTGATTTTTTTTTGGACAAAGTAATAACCTTCTAGAAGATTCAACCACTTTTCTAGAGCATCTGCATCTATTTGACCTTCAAATAAGGGGATATCAAAATTGACTTGTACCTTGAGGGTGTCACACCTCTGAAAAGGTTGCTTGTCAAAGATACCTCGATTGCCATTTGTAGTTGTCGAAGGATCTGAGCAAAGTTATCCATGATCTCATTCCTCTGTCACACGAGGGCTTCCTCAAGCAACATATTGAAAGGGTCTCCTACTTTTTCATCTCTATTTTTTTTATGCCAATTGAGGTTGCTTGGGCTGGCGAGAGTGGTTTTCCTCAAGTGAAACTAACTTGAGACCCAACTCTCTATACCTTAACCTCATCGAGGACATGCTCTGAGAAACGACAAGGAGCACAATGCTCTAATACCACTGAAGTGGATTATGCCGAGAATGAAATGAGATACAAATGATAAATATAGCAAAGAAAACAAAAATACAATGAAACCTGACTTCTATTAATGAATAAAATAGAAAAACATTGTAGAACACAAACTAGCTACAATGGTGGTAGCTTATCTCTAAAGAGAACGAGATGTCAACTACACTCTTTCACAAATAAGCATTACATCACACTCCATTGCTTGCTCAAAGGACCTCTTTCACCTCAATTATATATGAGAGAATGAGAGGAGAATAATTCCCATGATGCATGTGGGATAAATTGGTCTAAGCTTACAAAATGCCATAGGCGTGTAAAATAATAGGACTTCCCAGGAGGTCACCCATCCCTAACCCAAGTGTGCTTAACTGCGAAGTTCTAATGGGATCTGATGCATTAACATTGTATGCATTACATTACAGTACAAATGGAGATGACATTACAATACATTACCCATCAAAAGGGTGAATATCATGGTTTATCAAAACCACGGGCCCAAAAACATTGATTCAATGGAGAATGTGGATGGCCACCGAGATCCACCTAGATCAGAATCAGATTATCATGTACATGATAAGTTGTTATATCATCCTGGTAAATTGTGTATTCCACGAGATGAAAGAGTGCATGTAATTAGAGAAGCACATACTTCTCTCATTTTTGGTCATTTTGGTATAGGAAAATAGTAGCTCAGCTACAACACTATTGTTATTGGCCTTGGATGTATGAAACTATGTCCAAATATGTAAAAGGATGTGTGACGTGAGCTAGACGTGAGCCACTAGCAAACCAAATAACATAAAATTGTTTTTATATATGCCACTTCATGTACCTTCTTGTCTATGGGAAAGTGTGTCTATGGATTTTGTAGAGGCTTTGCCTATGTCCATGAAAGGTCGTGATTATTTATATTTTGTGGTGGACAAATTTAACAAATGTGTGTTTTGGTGCCTTGTAAGAAAAAGGTGATAGGAGACGGGACTGGACATTTGTTCTTCCAGCATGTTTGGGTTCATTTTGGTTTTTCCATATCCATTATATCTATTCGAGACTCCCACTTTCTTGGGAAAATTTGATCAACTTTGTGGGAGTTAATGGACACTAAGCTTTAGAAGAGAACCTCTTTTCATCCACACATCAATGAACAAATGAAAGTGGTCAACATGACAATGAAACAATTACTCCAAGGATATTGTAACAAGTTCCCAAGCTTTGGGATGAACACTTATATTATGTATAACATGCTTGTAATCATGCCATGCATTCTTCTACATAGAGGTCTCCTTTTGAGACATGTTTTGGATATTTGCCTAAGTCTCCTTTGGAATTCACTCTTGGGATATATTTAGTGGTGGATGGACATAATGATGTAGAAAAAGGAAATAAGTTCATTTAGAAGATCCAATTGGTTCATCAAGTTAGACATAAAAAATTGGAAAAGAGCCAATCCAAGTACAAGGCTAGGCATGGCAAGCATTGGGTTGATCATCACTTCCAAGTTGGTGATCAAGTTTGGCTACATCTTAACAAATAACACCTTAAAGGTGAAGGTAAAAATACCAATCTAATCAAGTATGGCCCATTTAAAATATTGGAAAATATTGGTGACAATGCTTTCTTATTGGAGTTACCTCAATCCAGGGAGGGATATATTAAAGAGAGGGCAATGCTATGTTCATTTTTGTGGGAAGAAGCTAGTTTTTTATCTTCCTAGAGGATATCAAAGATTGTTTTACATATTGAAGACCATTTTTTTTGGTATAATAATGTATTTGCATCCTTCTCAATGGATCAATTCTTTGATTGAAGTGGACTTCGAGACATAGCCCATTGAACTTCGTTATCAATTTGTTGAGTATTGCCTGTGTTTTTTGTTCTTATTTAAAATTTTTGTCCTTGAATGTTGGTTTTTAATTAATTAAGCCATTTTTCATGAAATTGCGGGAATGGAGAAGCATGTTAATATAATCTAAATCAGTGAATGAATCCTTTAGCACTAATTTTGAATCACGTGTGTGTGTACATACATACATACATACATGTATGTATGCATATACATACATACATACATGTATGTATGCATATACATACATTTATTCTTATTTTTATTTTCTAGGTTATAAATCCTAGGGAAAACCCCTGAGTACTTCCCCTCATTTAGAGGATGGTACCTAGGGTAAACCCTAGAATCTTCAAAGCACAAGGCCTGTCAACAACAAGGCTTGGATCCATTACAACAATATACTCATTTTGAGCTCAACATGTCACTTATGGGAATTGAACCTAGGTGGGGAGGACACGAATCATTCCTCCCAACCACCTAAGCTAAACCCAATTCACACACACATGTATGTATGTATATATGTATGTATGCATGCATGTAATATGTTTGTGTGTGTGCATGCATGCATGCAATGTGTGTGTGTGTACATGTACATACATATACATATACATATTCTAGAAACTTGCAAGGCGAATCGACATCGAGAAATGATTCATGAATGTCTACATGACAATTTATATATAGAAGGGCTAGCCAACCATTCCATATTCGACCCCAAATAAAAAATATTATATTTGTGGAATTGAGGATATTAATTAGAATATGCATGGAGAAGGGTCATTCTATCATTTCCATTTTTCCTTCCAACAAAATACACTTCTATGTGTGTAAGAGAATCCCTAGACATAGATTTATATGGAGAAAGATCGGTCAACCCTTCTATATTCCAGCTGAAATAAAAGCACTACTATGTGTGGGAATGAGAATCTCAATGAAAATATGAAAGAAGTGTAGGTCAACCACTTTTCATATCCCCCAAATGATAATCTATGATATGTGTGGGATAGGAGGATTAAATTAAAACAAATATGGAGAAAGATTGGTTAACCCTTCACTATTATTCCCCAAAGGATTTGTATGGACAAGGGTCATCCAACCCTTCTCTATTCTGCACCAAAGTAAAACTCCATATATGTGGGAGTGGGCATATCAATTAAAATATCTATTGAAGAGAGGGTGTAAATGAAAATGCATGGGGGATTGAGAGTCTCAATGAAAATATGTATGGATAAGGGTAAACTAACCCTTCCCCATCTACTCCAAATGATAAGACATGTTAGGTGTTGGAGAGGAGGCTTAAATGAAAGATAATATGGAGAAGGGTCTGACAACTCTTCCCCATTTATCTTTGATTGAAAAAATCTTATATGCACATAGTAGAATGCATAAAATTAAAATTATATGGACAAGTGTCTATCAATTCTTCTTCATTCCACCCCAAAGAAATTATTCAGAGACAGGTCGGTTGAACGTTTCCCTCTTTCCCCCTCAATGATATACTCTATGTGTGGGAGATGATGAGATTAAATTTTTATGGAAAAGGGTAGGGAATCCTTTACATTTATCCACTCAAATAAAACTCTTCTTTGAAAATTTATATGAAGAAGGGTCGATTGGCCCTTCTCCATTATGCCCTAAAACAAAATTATGGAGAAGGGTCCACTGACCATTCTCTATCTTCCCCCAAATATAAATTCTAACATGTGTGTGATTTAGAGTCTTAATGATAATATGCATTGATAAGTGTTGGTGGGCCCTTTCCATTTCTTTTCCCAATGAAAACTTGTTCTATTTGTGTAAGAGAATTAGCAAATGTAATTTTATATGGATAAGGGTTGGTGGACCCTTCTCCATAATTCTGCAAACAAATTTTATGGAAAAGGGTTGGTTGGCCCTCTATTCTAACCCAAAGAGAAACTCTTATATGTGTGGGATTGAGGGTATCAATAATAATATGCATGGAGAATGGTCAGTCAACCCTTTCCATTTATTCTCCCAATAAAAGAGTCTCCTATGTGTGGGATTGAAGGTATCATTGATAATATGTATGGAGAAGGGTTAATCGATGCTTTTCATTTATTCTCCCAATGAAAACTTATTATATGTATGTAAAGTAGAAGGGTTGGCCAACCTTATTTGTTCTTCTCCAAATAAATTTTATGGAGAAGGGTTGACTGGCGCTTCTCTATTCTACACCAAAGAGAAACTCTTATGTTTATGGTATTGAGGGTTTTAAAGATAATACATATGGAGAATGGATAGCTAACATTTTTGTTTATTCTCCCAACGAATTACCTATTCTATGTGTGTAAAAGAATTCCTCCATGAAAATTTATGTGTATAAGGGTTAAACAACCCTTCTCCATTCTTCCCCAAAGAAATGTATGGAGAGAAGTCAGTTGAACCTTCTATTTTGCAGCAAAGGGATGTGTAGGATTGAGGGTCTCAATTATAATATGTGTGGAGACAGATCATTCGACCCCTACCATTTATTCTCCAAATGAAAACCTATTCTATGTGAGTAAGAGAATGCCTAAAGGAAAAAAATTATGGGGAAGGATTGACCAACCCTTTTCCATTCTTCCCTAAAGAAATTTTATGGAGAAGGGTCAACCAACCCTTCTCTATTATACCCTAACGATAAAATCATGTGCTCAATTGAGAGTCTCAATGATTACATGTATGGAGAAGGGTTGGCTGACCCTTCTCCTAATGGAAACATATTATGTGTGTAAGAGAATGCATAAATGAAAAATTATATGGAAAAAGGTCAAGCAAACACTCTCCATTCTTCCCCAAAGAAACTACATGGAAAAGGTTCAACCAAGCCTTCCATATTCTACACCAAGAGAATTTAGTATGGAGACTATTTATAACATTGTTCATTATATTTCTCAGAGCAATGTTTACAGTGTTGCTCATAGGAAATTTTTTTAATTTCAAATAGAATTCGTGTTTCACCAAAAAAAAAAGTATGGAGACTATTTATTCAATATGGCAATATGGCTCTAATAAAATAGAAGAATTTTTCTTGAAGAAGAACTGCAAGGTAAGCAATTTCACAACTATAAAATAAATTATGTGAATATAAAGTGCATTTTATAATTAAGAGTAGGGAAAACTTTTAAGGGTTAAATTTCAACGATGGAATAATTTTCCATGCTTTTTTTCCCCAAAAGATAGATTCACCAATTTCCATTTTTTTCTAAAATTGTTCACCCAAATTCTACAGGATAAAAGTCTTTTACTCTAAAATCATCAAAATTTTCTAGAAACTTTATAAAATCCTTAGAAATTTGAATATTTTTACAAAACTATCACCAAACATTTTATGGTTGGCATATAAAGAATTCGTATTATTCTCGAAGGTTTCTTTACTTTAATAAAAGTATGTATCCTTAAAAATTACCTATATTTAGAGGTATGCATAGAAATCTAAATTTGCTACTAAAAAACAATATACAACACAATTATTACAACCATAGTACCAAGAGAGATTGCCTCTCATCATTCACTAAATAGAAATGGGAAAAACAAATTCCTTAAAATTTCATGAACTCAATGCCAAGTGAATGAATTGACAACTTTCCTTAAAATTTCATAAACTCAATGCTCAAATATCAGTACCATTTCACATATGAACAAACCTTGCAAAGCTAGATGGATCTATGATATTGTCGTGCTATGTTTGGCAATGGGAAGTTTTAAAGGATGACTGATACAAGGACAAGCATGCATATGCCTAGAGGCTAGCTAATGATAGTTTTTGGGGTTAATCCAAAAGTGTTTCTACCATGCTTGGGGTGCTTCATTAGATTTGAAGTGCATGGTGTGTTTCATATCCTTGATTGTGCCTCAATATGCATATACATTGGATACATATTACTCATGGATTGCTATACCTTGACTTGATGCTTATGTAACATACCCAACCACCTCTGTACACCAATTGATATGGATTTATGAGCGGAATGAAAATAAACCACAGATTTATAATATTAACATAGAGACAATGAACAATAACAAAGATACAGTAAAATTTGACTTCTATTAAATACAAAATACGCTGAAAACTGTAAATTGCAGATTGAAAACAAGCTTGCTAGAATGGTGGCAGCTTATCTCTGAGAAGAGATGTGACGACTATGCTCATTCACAAGAATATGAGTACAATGAGGCTCTGAAGACATTTTTACAATAAACATGAATTCCAAAACACTAGACATCCAAAAACCTAACCCTAGGAGGTGAAGCGCCAAAAGTCATGTGGGCCCCGTTGGGGTAAGTTAGTACATCAATTTCCCGGGGTCGTAACTTTTGCATATGATCTCCATTTAGGGTGCACAATAGCTCGTTGGAAAGGTATTGACAAGGATATTTATTTATGGGGCTCAATTAGAGCCTTTGGCTACTATTGAGGTGCCCAATCGTGAAAAAAAAAATCTCATTTGGGCCCTCAAAATGGTCCTGGAAGTTTGGGAACCGAAAAACTGCAAAAAATAGTAAGTTGCCAAAAAACGGTTTTGGGCCAGTTGGAAAAGGTGGGTGGTCACCAAGATCCTCCTGGATCAATACTCCCCCCTTAGGAAGCAATGGTCTCTATTGTGTTGAGTTCCCCCATCTGATGAGGAAATTTCTGTTGA
>CBVK0100526767.1:0-13966 GCA_900067695.1 Picea abies
TCTCATAATCTCAAAATGTCAAATTACATTACAACATGGACTTACAAAGCCAATTTTGAAGTCACTATTCAATTCCATTGCTGGAACTCAAAAATAGAGTTTACCATTGAATTCCTTGTGAAATTCCAAGAAAAATGAGTATAAAGTTGACCATATTTTGAATTAGCTTAATTTTACTCTCTTTACATGCTAAACGATGCACTATAGTGCTCATTATTGTCAATATGGACTAAGACTTTCATAGAAAGCATATTAGCACAAAAATAACATCACCATTGAACTCCTCTTGAGGAAATGAGGAAAATGAGTATAAACAAGCCTACGTTTGGACAAAGTACCTCATGGCACACAAATATATGCAACACATAAACTTAACTTCTCTTTGGAACACACTCCAATGCACCCATACAATACCACTGTCTCGGGATCTGTGCATCCTTGGAATGTTTATTGACCTCGGTTTGTGTGCCCATAAATAGGTCGTGGACCCAACCTACATGCACAAAATTTGGCAACTTGATCCTAAATTTGGTGGAATCTTTGTAACATGAGGCGCCAATGGCGCGATGGTTAAAATGTTTGAAATATGTGGAGGAGTCGATCCATGTGAACCTCATTTTTTTCATAGCATTCAGTTGATATATATAGTTCATAGTTATTATATAGATGTAGTGGTTTAAATATATGTGGCATATAGTTTAACAAACCCCCGCTAAATATATGCGTTGGTTACATTGTATTACACATAACCAAGGGTCAAGAGACTAGCCCTTGACCCTTTTATATGGTTGACCAACGCATATATTATGTTTAACATATGACTTTTAATTCATATCAAATGGTCTTTTGGTAATGTATGCTTGTGTAAGGCTATGGGAGGTCACGGGTTCGATCCTCTAGACTCCCAATAAAATTTTAAATAACCTTATCATAAAAGGCCAATGGGAGGATGCTACGTGGAAACCTCTCATTGGTATTTCTTTGTCACATGTTGATATGCAATTGGTCCACCTATTCCATATGGATCTCCCAGTCACCTGCTTGGCCAGACATATGGTGTGCGACATGGCACCTTGGGGTGTTTCCACATCAACACTGTACTGATGTATGATTGTGCTATGTTTCACCCTTGTAGTGGTGACATGTGTCACCTTGACTTTGACCTTCAATTTGTTTCCTTGCTTGACCTAAACCTTTACCATCCATAAATTTTTCATATGATCTCTGTTTGAGGTGATGTTTGTGTCATTGGAAAGCTATTTTCAATATCTACGCAATGATGTAGTTTTCAAGATCATTTGAGATGTTAAAATTTTTCTCTTTTCTAGATACTCCTAGAAATATGTGAACATTTTGGATCATATTGGACCTTTGTGAGGATTCTATATCCTCCTGGATCAATTCATGTTGGTAACAACCCAACAACCACTGCAAGTCATGTTGGGGGAATTGATACTGTTGTGAAACCCAGATGTATAGGACGTAATCCCAAGTTCCCTTTTAACCTTTTTGAAGGATATCATCTCACTCATTTTTGCCCTACTATTTTCATGGTATGAAGAGCATGGTCCTTCTCTAAAGGCCCTTCTATTTATGTGTTGTCTCCATCTTCCCAAACAAATATTCAATCATTGATTGATGAAATGGTGGTGTCGATGTAATATTCAACTGACACCATTCTCATTTTGGGGTGTGATGCATCTGTTGACCATGTTGTCTCACATCCTATTCAACTATTGTTTGAGGAATCGGTCACGCCAATACAATATTTGATCAATTCCACTCTTATATTGTAGAGAGACAACTCTAAGGAAGTGATCTCGCTGATGCAATATTCGAATGATCCCACTCTTCTCTTGTAGAGTGATAAGCCTAAGGAAGTGATCTCGCTGATGTAATCATTGGTTGATCCAACTCTTATTTTGGGGAGTGGTGTGTCTTTTGACAATGTCCTAGGCATTTTGAGTTTAGTACCTTCTAAACAAGGGGAATTTCACTGTCTTCAAGTATGCTCCCTCCAAGTCTTGGGATGGTTACCTTTGATTGGAATGATCTTGTGGAGCCTTTCCTTCCTTCTTCTGCACATTTTTAGATAATGGTTCTAGTTGAATCTATATTGAAAGGCATTCACCGATGTATTATAGATGAAGGATCCTATGCAATTATTTTATCCTCCTTATCTTGGAAATCTTTGGGTTGTCCCAATCTTGTGTTAACTACCAGTGAGTTGTTGGATTTTGACAGAGGACCTAGTGAATGTTTTGGTATTTTTCCTCGGTTTCCTATCACATTAGGTGGGAACACTATCCTTGTCGATATTTTAGTGCTACCATACCCTTTGGATTTTAATATCCTTCTTGAGTGTGATTATGTATATGCAATGAATGTCATGGTGTCTACACTCTTTCATCTAATGAATTTCCCTCACAATGAAAGCATTTCCACTAATACTCAACTTTCATTTGATAACCACCATCCTGGTTCAACTTTAGCTCAAGTTTCCCCTTTATATGTTCCTAGTGTTTGAGTAGAATCTTCCTTACCACGGGTGAATTATGTGGCATCTTATCCTATATGTTCAATTGTTCCTAAGAAGGAACCTTTATAGTTATGTTTTCCTTCATGAGACAAGGTCTCAACATTTGATTAGATGTTTTATCCAATGGGGGAATTGGAGGCCTTGATTCTCCCTATTGGCCCTAATAATATGTTGTTTCCTCTTGAGTCTTATCTTACTATTGGTGAGATCTTGATACCTAGTATTTATGTGTTGTCGAGCCCCAATTTCATGGATGTTGATTTTCCTTCAGATGAGGCTATGCTTGAAGCTATGATTATGGATTTTCAGACTCTTCCTGAACTGGAAACTTTACAGGTTTTTTACCAAATAAACCCTTAGCTTGAGCCTAGTAGTGGGCTCTACCTGGAGCATACAATCCATAAACCTTAAGTATGTGTGTTTCTATCTACATATTGTACTTTTAAGGTTTATTGTTTTCAAGTTTTGTATCACGTAATGCTTGTTTTTATCATAGGTTTCTATATTGGACTTATTAACTTCTATGTGAGTATTGTTGGTAATGTATGCAGAACTTTGAAGATATTTATTTGGTATATATTCTTCCATGTCTATCTGTTATGACATGTAATGATCTCGAAACTAACATATAACTTATATTTTCTCCTTCATGCATTTTTGCATTATCCATTTCTTGTTTCATTTTTCCCTAGGATCAACCCCATTGAATTGAATTGATGTGTTGTAATTCATGTGGTAGAGCCTACCATTCATGGGTTCCCTAGTTTTAACCGTTTTTGTAGTTTGGCTCCCATGTTGAATTACTTTCATATGCTTGGGAGCCCTTTTTAGTCCCTCCATGACTTTTCTCTGAATCCTCATATCTTCTTCTTAATATTATTATGGACAATACCTATGCAACTTCCTCATTTATGAGTTAAGTTGTAATACTGCATTGCATTCCACTACTTGCACTTTTGATTATAATGTCAACTTTATATTGTTTTTTCTTAACCACTTCATTATGAATTATCATAAGTTACTAGCCTTGCATATTTTTTCCTTCACGACTTGACACTGTATCCTTGGAGGAAAAATTCCCCCAAGTGTTCATATCCTACACATGCTTCCTTGAATTATGCATAGGTATGTTATTTTCACTTAGAACTAGTTTTCTTTCCCATGACAGTGATTCCATCCATTGTATTATAGAAATCTTTTATTATTTTAGGATTTATAATACGAAAAATACCAAAAAGAAAAAAAAAAAGATGGGAATGAGTCTAGCCTTTTATATGCAAGCTACTTATGTCGCCCTTGAAAAAGAATAATATCATGAGTCTTTATCTCATTAGTATGGGTTTAGTATGAATTTTGGAGACCCTTCCTCATTATTGAGATGGATCTCCTTCAACTAGTTATTCTTCCAATCATATGGGGTGTTTGTTGAAACCTCTCATGTCACAGATGTAACCTAGTTTATAGTCCGTGCTTCCTAAGTCACATTTTATGTCATGTCTCTGTTCAAGGGAAGTCAACCTGTGTTGACCATTCTATAGAAGCCTTGTATTTTCAAGTCAACCTTCCTATGTCAGTTAATTTTTTTTCAGTTTCACAAGTATATTTGTACCTCAATCGTGTTAGTATAGAAGGTCCTCATTGAATTCTCATTGACAGGACTATTCTTATCGACTATGACTCATTTATCTAAGAGTATGATATAGATTTTCACCCTAGGCCTATTTCCATTATTGATAGGTGACCTTGCACTCAACAGATGACAAATCGTCATTGGTCGTTGACTAAGCAGTTTCCCCTATGTTCGACGTCAACAATAATCATCACACATAGGGATTTTTGCAATATATTGGTTTCCATTTGACCCCATTAGTGGATTCCTCGACTTTGAAAGTAGTATCCACTATTGGATACTATTCATAGAGTATTTGTTGTGTGCTATTCCCTCTGGTGCATGCTGAATTCATACCTCGGTGTGGTCCTTACAATATAATGCATTTGATTCCTTCCAAACTATTTGGCCTTCTTATACTCCTCATGCTAGATGATGGAAGATTCCTTAGTGTATTCCTTTGAATGGATATATTCCTATCGACTTCAATGCATCTTGCTTTGGGACAAGGATCTAGTGTTTTTATTAGTACTTTTGGGCTTGCAGTCATCAGTGAAAGGTTCCCTTGCTATTGATAGTGGGAATACATCAATGTCCTTTGATCAGTAGTTTCTCTCTTGTATTCGACATCAACTCATTTATTCACACTTGTTATATTGTACTAGGTACCTTGACACCCATTATAATAATTAGTGTGTTGTCTCATTTTTGTTAATGATACACATCATTGAATAGAAATCAAATGGCATCTCATTGTGTTCAAATTCAACTCCTTTATTCACATAGTGAAGACTCATACCATGACCATCGAATTGAAGACTTCAGGTGAAGTACGAGAATCACCTCTTTTATTCTCCTACCTGACTTATATTGACTATACCACCCCCAGTGACATTGGTAATTAGAGAGGATCATTCCATTAACTTCCTTAGATCCATATATCCTTTGATTTGATCTCGAGACATAGATCCAGTGTGTGTGTATTTGTGGCTATAATCTACATTTTCATGGATCCACTGTGTATTTCCTCGTTCCCATGATTGCTTCTTTTATATATCACATGGATCCACTATGTATATTTTTCATGTCCATGTACATCAGTTATATTTTCATCATTCATGGATCTGTAGTATACTTTATTTGGTGACCATGCTTAGATCACACTCAAGCATGAGAATTCCTAACTTGAGAAGAGAGTATCTTACTTGTTTCTGTTGTAGATATTGTTCCAAGACTAGTCTTCAACTACTCCTAACCAATGACTCCTCCATTGTCTCATGAATTTTGTAATGTATTTAAAACATCAGTTCCCTCTTCTGACCTCACATATTAGGGGGAATCTGTTATAGAATCATTTTCCACTATACATGCATATGATGATTCATTTTTCTATATTACATCCCTTTCCCTACTTGCAAGACTTAAACCCCATTTTTCCTCCTCAAAAAATTATTTAAAAACCCCATTTATCAAAGTGTACATGAATTTCGTTAAAGAAACTCATCTACGTACATGGGTTCCCTGTTTGAAACCCATGTACATGTTAATTTTGGCTAAAAAATATAATCCTGACATTTTGGGTGCAGTATACAGGTTATTACGTTCTCTAACTTCCTAAATCCTATACATAACGAATTCAAACATCAAAATGGAGTATAAAATAGAGCCTTGGGATGGAGGAAAAGGATAACTAATATGGTCAAGAAATGCATCCTTATGATGGAATTTTGAATATTTTCCTGCAAGTACCCTATTTCCCTAGTGTCTAAGATTTTCCCCTCTACTTGCAAACCCTCATTTCCATAATTTTGATTCTCCTTATCTTGTCAGGAAGAAGACCTTTTTCTTCCTTGGACCTGCTAGAGTGTAGAGTGTTGGAGGCACTCCTATACATGTTCAGCCTTGGGTGGAGGAGCTTGGAGCCTATTTTTGGGATTGTGTTGTAGTGGTTATAGGTTGTAACCAACCCCTTTTTCTATTATCAATAAAGGAACTCTCATTCTTGTCCAATTCTTTGTGTTAATTTTTTATTATGATGATATTATGTGTATGTTATTTTGAATCTAACATTGAATCTACATTGATTACATTAAGTTAGTGAGAAGATAACTACTTTCTTGTAGTTGCATATTTCTTTTTCCACAAGACTTTCAGAGGCTGCGGGTATTACACTATCCTTCCCTCACTAACTACAAGTGAGAAAATTTTAGATATTACCTCAATTCTTGGAGACACACATAGGGTCCTGGGTTTGATGCAAAGTCTAGCATGAGTGGGATGTAATGGATGTTATTTACTAGACTCAATTGATAATCCTTTTCCTTTTCCTATCCTTCGGTGTGAAATATTCCTTTGATATGAAGTATTACACCAATGTCTCTTTACTATATCATTTTTCTTCCCTTCTTTCTCAGCCACAATCATCTTCCTACTATGCCTAAATATCTTGCCACTGCACAATACTCCAATCTCTTATTCTCTCACACTTTCTTCTTCCCTTGGCATATTCAGAGCATTCGTTCCTTATTTATTATTTCCTACATTCCTCTTCTTCATACACCTATACCATCCCTTGGTCATCCCCTAGTCCCTTGATGCACATGAAGACTCTTAGTTTCCAGGGAAATCATATTCCATCTTCATAACCCCCTTATCACACAACAACATCTTGATCCAAGTAGAGAATGATTTCAAGTACCTTCCACATAGTCCCTTGGAGAACTCTCTTTCTTCCGCACTATATGAATCGATACAATATATAAAAAACTCATTAATACAACCCCCTAATATATTATCCAACCAAAAATCAACTACGTGTGAGATCTGATTACTTATAGTATTCAACTGCCGAATCAAATCAGTGTTCCAATTCCTCAAAACAATAGTGCAAAATGTTTTTTTCTTTTCATCTAACCTTCATAACCACTCAGGCAAAATATTCGGTAAATCAAAAAATAAAATATCATGTAAATATGTAAATACATACCTCTTCAACCATTTTTCCAAACTGATCCACGGGTTTTTATTCTGACTTATGGAAAACTCATGCTCCTTGGTCTCTAACCATTTCCCAATATCATCCTTAGTCAGCCTCCACATTCCCCTCAGTCATAGATCCAAGTCTAAAAAAAAAAACCATTTGTTGGTGTGCAGTGGGTAGACCTGCGGTTCAACATGTATTCACCAACAAAATTCTTAAGATACTGACCCTTTTGACATTACCCACAAGCGGGTGAAGTCTCACCCAAGGTATCTATGGGGACTGTAGAAACGAGGTTTCCATAATCATGGAGGAATGTGAGGCATTCATTCTAACCATTCAACTTAACATGCATTCATTAAAACATTCATTAAGTGCAAAGAACCATAACAACATATAACAGATTCATATTACCCAACATACATTAAGTGTGCGCAATAAACAAAATATTAAATAAACACATCAAAGAATAACACAGAGACACCATATTTTAAAATGGTTGACGCAATATGGGATACATCCACAACATCAAACTTCTTATATTATCATTCAACATCATTTCTTACAAGAGCTGGGCACTATGCTCATACATGATATCTCAGTTATACCCAAAATTCCCTTGTCGTTCGTGCAAACAATGCACACTTAACTCATTCTCTTTTTTCATGCCCTTCTTTTCTACACAAAACCCTAACATATTTATACATTTACATTAGGGATTATCTTGTTACAAAATTGACCAAAATGCCTAACTAACTTCCTCCTTTCACACACATCGACCCATAAAAATGTGTTAATTTTCTTCCTTTCTTTCATGTGCTTTTCTCATTATCTGACTTGTTGCATGGTTTTCTCCTATGTGATTTCCAAACTGGTCCCAAAATGTCCTAGTCCAATAGGAGGTTCCCCCAGAATATGCTATGCCTTTTTAGGATTGGTGTCTAGACTCAGATGATGAGAAAATAGAAGAAATCTTTGTGGAAGACGAACCAGTAGCTAAGGAAGCTCTCAAGAACTATAATTTACACGACAAGTTTCCAGCTCCTTTCATATATTCCAAGGACGAAAATATCCCTATTAGGAAGATTACTCCTCCCCTTTCTCCCCTGAAACCAAATGTCCCAACCTAATGGAAAATCAGTGGAAAATTGGATAAGGATGTTTTAGCCAACACAAAAAAATGAAGTACATCTAACTCAGCTGGGAACAACACTGAATTTAACACAAAAATAAACAACTACAAAACTCGTGAGACAAAATCAAGCCAAAAAATGAACAACCCAAACATACATGCTCTAGACTATAACATTATAGAAGACATGAAAAAGACAAAGGTCAACATCTATATGTTTGATATCTACTCATTACCACAACAACTTGACCTACTGCATGATTCTTTCAACCCGAATAATTATTAAAAACATATCATTGCTACTATTGATAGCATCCCTCCGAATGGCAAGTCAAAGGAAGAACATAAAGTGGAAGTAACGACATCCATAAATGAAAAATTTATAGGAGTATAGTCAACATCATAGTTCCACCTTTTTTGCTCACTTATGATATTTTCAATTTCAATGTGCACAATTGTTTGGTAGATTCAGGTGCGTCCTCTAACATTATTCCATTTTTAGTCTAACAAAGGATAAATTTTATCCCACAAATGACTAAACCAAGGATCATGTTGGACAATTGGTTTTGATTAGTGGACAAATGGTTTGGATAGCTGGTTGTCATTGATGTCAACCCTTGAAGAGTGACCATGGATAGTGATGCCAACCCTTGGAGAGTGACCATGGATATGATGCCAACCTTTAGATATTGATGTCAACCCTTGGATATTTCAAGTGATGTGGATGAGATCATTAGATAGTTTATTATCATTTGTATGGTCGAGAGTAATGGTGAGTTGTGGTAGATACATTTGAAGGATTCTGATAGCATATTCTAGTAGAAATTTTGAATGAGGAATATGGACTTGAAGGATTGAGTAAATGAAGGTAATACACTCACATATGGATAATACTCATCATGCCATTTTTGTTAATATGTGGAACTTCATATAGTTCCTCACGGTTAAGGAGATATGGTCTTGTGAAGTTGGAATCCCCAGAGAGTGGTCAAGAAACCCCTAGTTGCTTACAAGTTGGTTAATAAAGAGGTAAAGTTGTTGTAACAATAAAACCCTAGAATCCCTAAAGTAAGAACGAGAATTACCTATCACTTGTATAAATACACCTCTTAGAGTCATTTATTAGTACATTCACATACACTTATATTGAACATCTATCTAGTGAATTGTTATGGTTTAATGAATGGTTTAGTGATTGCTATGGTCTAGTAATTTGGTAATGGTTTATATTTCTATTGGAAATTATACTAGTGAATTTGAGGTTAAATCTGACATATCAAGTTTGAGGTGGCGAAAAGTTTGAAGGGATGAAAGTTTTGGAGTTGCAGAACTTAAAAAAACCCTAGTTTTTGAGGTGTGCACATGTTGATAGTATAACATGTAACATTCATACCTAGGATAAAAGTATAATAAGTAACATACGTACATGGGTTGACATGAATAAGTATTATACATTTGAAAAACTAATGAAAACATTGAGTCCATTTTAGTACCAGGTCCTTGAAGTCTAAAGCAAGTTCCCAGGTCATCATTCTACAAGTTCTCATGAGTAAAGTTATGTCATTTATGTATTTTTTTGAGGCTTTAATATTGGATGATGTGGCACATGCTTAAGGTATTTCTTGGAGCCCCTTGATGGTACATGGTTGAGGTAATATTGTTATATGATTGAGACACACTCTTGGTACTTAGTATATGGTTGTTATGGTTCATTGTTAGAGAAAAATATTTGTGGTATTGGGATATACTTGAGGCTTGGCATATTTTGTTATGAGAATACATATTTGTGATATTGAGGAACATGCTTGAGGCATATGAGTAGAGGAATTTCATGGTATATGGTACATGTTGGGTGAGACACATTGTTGGTACACTTATTAGTTTATTGGTGCAAGGTGTATGGTTGTTGTGTTAGGTTTCTACCATTTATATTGATACATTATTGAGATATACACTTGGCATATGGTAGTACATGCATAGGATATATATCTTAGTGGTGACAGTTCTTGGTTGAGATCCACTCTTGGTATTACTTGTTCAATATATATTATGATAAATGGTACAGTACATGTTTGATGTTTGATATGGTATATGAGATACATTTTATGGTTCACATATGGTATGGTATAAGGTACAGGTATTGATGTGCATGTTTTATGTACATGCTTTATTTGCATGGTTGGCACATGGTACAGTATACAGTACATCTACATGGTTGGTACATGCTCGATGGTACAGGTTGATGTATGGTACATGTTTGGTACATGATTTATGCACTTGTTATTATATATGATTGATGCACTTGTTTTGGTACATATTTGATGTACTTGTTATTATACATAATTGATGCACTTGTTTTGATACATAGTTGATGCACTTGTTATGGTACATGGTTTATGCACTTGATGGTATAGGTTGTGGTACTGGTTGATGCATGGTACATGTTTATACATGGTTGAGACACACATCTTGTGATGGTATGTGGTGATGTTGGATCATGGTTGGTTGAGGCATTTGTTTGTTTGACATCTAGTTGACATGTGTCTTTGGTATATGATCCATGTGAGAGGATCTGGGTGAGTATCAATGATACTGGCCATGAAAGAGATAGAGATAGTGAAATATTTTTGACATGGTTTGTAACAATGGAAGAGTCTGTGAAATTTGGTCTTAATTTATATTTCAGGGCGACATGAAAAGGAAAGGAAAGGGGCATGTAGCCTCCTTCCAGTTGGAGCCAGAGAATCAAGGAGTTGGAGCTTCCTTCAGGTTGGAGCATGAGAACTAGGTGGTTGTAGCCACCTTCATACCAATGATCTCGATCAGTTAGAATCTAAGTACAAAACAAAAATATCAGAAGGGAAAACATATTGTAGGGATGATGAGTTTTTATGAACAACATGTAGAGGAATCTACCAAAAATATTAGAAGGGAAAGTGCATTGTAGATACACAATCATGATTGAAATCCCCATAGTAAAACTACAAAATAATCGAGGGAGAATCTTGTCCACTGATGTATATTTGGAGACAAACCAAGACCATCAGATCTGGGAGTTACAGAGGAGTACCTTAAGATCAAAATTTGATTAAGTCATGACCGTTATATCTCAGTAAGGGAAGATCAATGGTGGGTAACCATTGTCGATGCAAGGTTTGAGTTAACAATCAAGCAATTTTCAGTTATGTAATCCACATCGACTGTTGATTATCACCTGCCAATAGATCTACGGTTGGAATCGGTTCCATTACCTAAAAACCCTGGAGCCCCAGAGTCATGAATAGTTGAATACCTAAAGAGAGGAGCTCCTTTGTGCCTAAGACCATGGTCATAGCTCCTAGACTTATGAAAAGCTATCAAAGAAGAAAGTGCTAATACGCACTTCGATGGAATTTATTTCAATATTTATATTGATCGTCCAATCAAAATAAAATGGAAGGATAGGATAAGCAAGGCCAAAGGCCAAATATCCCGAATAGTTGAAGTCCATAAAATTGTTGGATGATGTTAATCTTTTTCTGTCAAAGAAGGACCGTCAAATGAAGTCAAGTTACTCGAGTTTTATTTGGGGAGTCTTACTCTGGGAGAATTGGGAAGTGGGAAAAGAAAATAACCCAAAGTCCCAAAGGCTGAAATGAATCTAGACCATTGATCTAGAGATGATCACAGTCATTGGATCAAGGATTAACGAGATCCTGAATAGCCGAATTGTTGACGACTGTTGGATCATTTTAAAATTTTCGTGTCAAAGAAGGATTTCTAGATGAAGTCAAGTTACTCAAGGTTTATTCGGCGAATCTCACTTTGGGAGAATCGGGAAGTGGGAAAATAAAATAACCCAAAGTCCCGAAGGACAAAATTAATCTAGACCATTGATCTATAACTAATCAAAGTCGTTGGATCAAGGATTCAGATGAAACTATGACCATTAGATACAAGAGGAGGACATGTGACACATCAGGCAATCCACATCAGTAAAGATCACGTCAACAAGGAAACATGTTGCAATCAAATGGTGACAAGCATCAAGGTCTAGTTGGCATTTTAGGTACACATGAGTCACAAATATAAGTGACACGTGGCAACCACTCGACCAGTGCCAAGTCAACAATGAAATCAATAAGCTACATCACTCTAGGAGTTTTCCTTCAGGGGAAACCAACAACTACCCAAAGTGTCGAAGGATGAAGTCAATGATAACCATTGATATAAGATCCTATGGATTCTTAGATGATCGTTAGATCAAAATGTAGTGGAAATATGATGTAATAACTCCGATGTTGACCACTTCGATGCTGAAAAACTCCTGTGGAAATTGGAACAACAATTACCCAGACCTCTAAACCCCAGAAGTCCCGAATTCTCGAAGTAAATAGTGGGCATCCATATCAACCTTTGATTAAGTAATTGTTGAAGGATAAATTAGTGGAAGGATAATGTAAGGATCAAATCTAGACCATTGATTTGGTTCTAGGAATCATGCTAACCATTAGATCAATCCTTGTGTGAGGTCAAACTTCAGACGACTGGAAGAAAGCGAAAAAATCTCGAAGGCCAAAGTTTGGAGGACTAGGTTCTAGCCCTCGATCACGGGATACAAACACATAAGCCGTGAAGCATTGGGAACATCACTTAAATTAATAATCCTGTGGTTTTGTGCATATGGTCACTTGTAAATGGTTTGAAGGAAGCACCTATGCAAAATTCAATTTCTGCAATATTTGTAGAGACATGGAATCGAGTTAAAAATGAAATCGATCCATATCAATGATCAATTTTTGAAAAACACTCTAACTAATTTGAAAATCCTTCACAATAATGTTTGAATAATAATGAATAAAAACAAACATTATTTTTGTTAATCTAAATAAAGAGCTGTGATGGTCCAAACAAAGGGAGACAATGATTCATATCTCACACCAGTTGGGTGACTATATAATCAAGGAAGAACAATGAAGAAGAAGTTTCTTTGTAGTCCATATCAGAAGATAAAACAACAATAGATTCCAAGAAGAACTGGTGAGTCTTATGAAGTGAGGGTGGAAGGGAGGAGCACAAAAGGATTCATATCTATTACTAAGTAAGTGTAATTTAAGGGAGTTGGTTCCCTAAAGATAAGGGAGTTGGTGCTTCCTAGGTTTGGTGCCCTAAAAACAAGGGAGTTGGTGCATCCTAGGGTTGGTGCACTAAAGACAAGGGAGTTGGTGCTTCCTACGGTTGGTTCCATGAAGAAGGGGATTTGTGTCTCCTAGAGTTGGTGCTCTAAAAAGGATTTGTGTCCTTCACTATTCTTCATAAAAGGCCTTGTAATTCCTATTAATTATATTTATATAATTGATTTTACAAACAGGTCCATTGTTGATCTATTATCGTAATTAAAACAATATAAAAGTAACTACTAATTGTTTAAAAAGGGTAATATTGATTCACCACCCCCCACTCAGTATTCCAACAATTGGTATCAGAGAAGGTGCCTTCATCATAGTATAAACAACTGGAAGGTAGATCTAGAAGATGGATCAACAAGAGGGAATGCCTAACAACAAAGCACCATTTTTCAATGGAGGTGGCTATGTTGTATGGTAAATAAGAATTGAAAAATTCATGTTGGCTCTTCGTTTTGATATCTGGAAATTTGTTGTAGATGGTTACACTGCACCAACTACTCCACCCAAAGATGTTGCAGGAAAGAAAATTTGCAATGAC
>CBVK0100526774.1:0-20209 GCA_900067695.1 Picea abies
CTACACTCTTTCCCTACACGACGCTCTTCCGATCTCACCATTGAAAATAAAATAAAATAAAAGTTGAAAATTGCATAAAACTGCAAAATTATGTTGCTTACCTTAGGATCTATGTCATACATGTGTTTGACAAACCATTTGATACCTTTAAGTTGACCAACAAAATTACAACAGAGAGAACACTTTTTTTGTGCCTTCATATATTAGGGATTCAGTGGCATTTTGAAGGATAGGTTTATTCAAAATATATTCATCTTCATTATCCTCATCATTGTCATCATTATCATCCTGCAAGTTGTCCTCCTCTAAGTTGACATCATCATCCATTGGAGCATTAAAAATGTCTTGGATCAATCTATTTGTCCCATCATCATTAACTGTATTATTAATATCATCATTTTCCATAGGAATAACGTGATCATCATTATCCACATGATTAAGTTCAGCTTGTTCTTTAGTATTATCTCTATGAAAACGTCTCCTGCTAGGCGACATCACATTCTTAAGATGATTTTTCTTTAATAAGAACAATAGAAGCAATAAAATACAGGTAGAGTATATCGCAAATATTATTTTGAAAGATAAAGTGAAAAAAAAAAACAATTAATGTATAATACCCTTAAAGATCTATAATAACTAATTACTTTCCATGGGATGATATTCATTGCCCCCTTCAACATGCCCATTCTCCCTACAATGTTTTTCAACTATTTTTAAAGGTAGTCTTCTTCCATTAAAACCCCTGCATTCACAACAAGGGAAATAATGTTTCCCATCACCATGAATCACCATTTGCCGCTTTAACATAACAAACTCTCTTTTCTCGTCTAGAGTTGACATTGTAATTACCTATTACAACAAATCCATTGAAACATTATAAGTACAATATACAAATCTATTCAAATAATTTGGTATATATTTAGATATTTGTAATGAGAATTATACAACATGTTCAGAAAAAATAAGGGACAAAGCATGAAACCTAAAATCAGCTAGAAAAAATAAGGAACAAAGCATGAAACCAATGCATTTCATATCCAACATACAACACTGGCTATTTGAGAATCTAAATGACACTTGGTTCTAAAACAAGACATTGACCTACACATAAACATCCAAACATAAATGAATCTTCTAATAATCTCTTTGTTGCGATCCACCAACTATTATGTTGTCAAAATTGAGGAACAAAATTGATAGAAGTGCAAGAAAGAGTTTGGGGAGAAAAATAAATCATGACATAAGAAGCGTAAAGGCAACTTTAATTCTCATAAAAAATGATGTAAAGAAAATTAATTTGAAGACAACCAATCAAAGCTAGCAAGCAATTCCTTGGCATGGTAATGATAAACAATACACTATGTTAGCGATAAAAAATAACATGCTAATGATTTCCAAATCACATGATAAGACGAGAATTAAGAAGAAGAATCATTTTCAATTTCTTCATATTTAAAGGCTTAGAGACAAGCTCTTAAAGATGGTATTTCAAAGTATAAATTGATTTTCTTCTTAAATTAAACCTAAATTTATTTTAGGGTTTTCGACAGCTAAGTGGAAAATTTGACAGTGTAGTGAGCCACTGAAAGCTCTGACTTTCGGCGGCTAAAGGGAAAAACACAAGACCAATGAGCCAACGAATGTGCTAAAGAGTCCATAATTTAATTCTTTCTTCCCAAATCACGTTTTTCGAGTTCCAGAACATGTGGGAATGGTATCAAATTAAAGATAATAATTATCAAAAGTTAAATCATCCTCCTCATTAAGTTTTGAAGACATATGGTGAAAGAAGGAAGCCAAATGGAATTTCTATTTTTGACAGAAAACGCCCAACTATCAAATAGAGATCTCGAACTCCATGATATTCACCTGCAGACTGCCAAATAATGCTAAGAGGGTAAATTTGACCTACAGTGATCTTACTTGTCATATCCTTTTTTGATTATATTCAGTTTTAGTTATTTTCAGATCCATTTTTATAGGATCTTGAAATTGTGATGTAAAGGCTATAAAGCCTGAGACCTTTGAGGTTTAGAAAGATAAACCATAAAATATTTCTAAGGAGTTAAAATAAACCATAAAATATGATTTAGGGAGTGAAAATAAACCCTAAAATAGTTCAATACCACCAAATTAATAATCACACAGAAAAATTTTAAGTACTGACCTTCGAAATCTCATCTATGTAGAGCCTGATCAATTCAATATTTCTCTTCTTGAAAGAGAATTGAAATTAAGATTTCATAAAAAACCAGAACACCATTGCATCAGAACACCCGAATGATTGTCGCAAATATATCAAATTTTTTGTAACTGAGATATATATAGGATTGATTTAGTCAGTCTTCCGACGAATTTGGGCAAATTGACCAAACAATAAGTCAATGATCATTTGATTCTCACACGTGACATAGTTGGTTGTTATAATGACTAAAGTTAGTTGCTATAGCGACTAACTCGTGGTTGGTCTCTCTAGCGACGAAAGTTAGTCGCTATAACGACCAACGTGGAATGTTGGTCGCTAGAGAGACTAACAGTTGGACCTCGAAAAAAACAGTAAATTTAGTCCAAAAAAAGAAAAAAAAATATGATAAAATTTTAAACCGTCGTAATATTTCATCGTAATTTCCACCCAATGTAGTAGTGTATCCTTTACTAAGTAAAGTGTGAAAACAAGGGAGTTGGTGCTTCCTAGGGTTGGTGCCATAAAAAACAAGGGAGTTGGTGCTTCCTAGGTTTGGTGCCCTAAAGAAAAGGGAGTTGGTGCTTCCTAGGTTTGGTGCCCTAAAGAAGGGGATTTGTGTCTCCAAGAGTTGTTTCTCTAAAGAGGAATGGTGTACTTCAGAATCTGAAACTACTCTTTATAAAGCCTTGTAATTCTTGTTAATTGTATTTATATAATTGATTTTAAATACAAGTCCATTGATGATCTATTGTGATCATTAATAAAATAACATAGTAATTACTAATTGTTTAAAAAGGGGTAATACTGATTCATCACCCCCTCTCAGCATTTCAACAAAAATTTCCATTTGAGTTTATATTTTGTAGGGAAAGTGATGAGAATAATATCTTTGTACCCGCTAAGTCTATTATTACAACTCATTGAGGTAATGTTTTGTCACTAGAATATAGGATAGGATCATCTTCCACCTTTCATTTTTCATTATCAGTGACCAATTACACCTATGCCTTAGGGTCAACCCCACTTATTGGCGATGGAAGCCTTTCCAGCCGAATAAAGTGTTGTTCAGTTCATGGTAGAGCCTATCATCACAGGCATCTTAGTTTATCACCTACTTTGTCTTTTTGTGCCCATGTTGAAATTCTCTTAGGCTTGGGAGTCCTATTAGTCCTACCATGACATTGTGTCAAATACCTCATGTTCTTTGCAATATAGTTTTTTTTATTTTCACCCACGAGACTCCCATATTTACATGTTAAGATGTAGTACTGCATTGCATTCCACTACTCGCACTTTTTAGTATTCCGGAAGATCTATGTGCCCTCACAATTATGGTACTGTCATGTCAGAAAATGCTTAAAAAATATAATTATTCCTAATTAATGATGAGTTACAGGATCGATTAACTTCCTAACTTTTTTTCCCATACTCAAATGTCTCTAACCAACTATTGATCGCATAAAATGAGCATTTTTTCAAGGAGAAAGGTAATGTCAAGTAATCATTCTTTGCACACATTAAGAAAACCTCTATCTATATAACCTCGTCAATTTAGTAAACCCCTACATGTCCCTGTTGTCGCTGGTTTGACCTGGAAACCCTTGTTTCTATCCCTCTTTTTTGATTAACCAACTTATCTTGCCAAGAGTTTCCCCTTATAAACTCTTTGGGCTCGTGATTGATCTGATGTCAATACCATCTTGTATAGAAGGAACAAGGGTGGAGGAAGCTAGGATATCTGTTGAAAGGGAAGCATTGCATAGGTCAGGTATAAAGTTGTAACCACTTTAACTACTTAATAAAATAGAAACTCTTCAAAATATGTTGTCTTTGTAATGTTTGTATTGCAATATTTTCGCATATATTTTGTAAAATACTAGTTGTCGATAATTTGTTGATATATTTAATTATAATAACATGTATTTATTAGTATGACTAAGAATTTGTATAGGCTTTCATCTTTAAGGTTCTTGAAGCTCTTTAAAAAATCGTTGTAAAGAAGCAAACAAACTACGATAATCAGGAATGACATCAACTATTGGACTCCGAGTGAGGCAATATTTTTTTTTTCTACAGAGTAGTTAGTTATTTATTTTGAAATCAATTATCATATCTCTGCTACATGTTCTTTGTGTGAATTTGTTTCTATACAGTCATTGGTACTACAGTATAACCAACTACTATAGGGTATTTTCCCAAAATCACTTCCATACATTATATATGAATTCTTGTTGGTTTATTTGATTTTGAATGGAATCCATTAACCCATTCATGTTTTGTTATCACTTAACATGGTCTGGAATTCTATTTGTGTATGGTATATAGAGCTTGCTGGCCTTAGATATTTCTCAATATTCAAACCTCCTACCTATCTTATTAGACCTACATTTATTTTGGAATACACTTGCTTGTTTGGGCATGTGCATAAAATTTTGGATACCACAATCTAGCCTCTTGACAATACTTTGAATATGCATTGTCTTCTAATTTGCATAGGAATATCATATCGTACATTTTGTTTTTATCTAAGTTGTGGGTTTCAAAATGTTGTTGTAATTGATCAAGCTATGAATTGATTATACTATTTGCATTATGAGTGATTTTTGAGAAATTATTTTAATACTTTTGAAATATATTAGCTCCATGTTTGACATGAACAATAAAGCTTATGTTGCAATGATGATAGATCAAGAATTTCATTGGTGACACTGGATATGTTACCGTTTCTCTCTCTTAGTGCACCTCATGCTCTAAATGAGGTAGTGAAACAAATGAAAGCTAGAAAGTGTCTTCCGTTGAGAAAATAGATTTATGTTTTCAATGATGTACACTCTAATACTTTTG
This sequence comes from Picea abies, assembly GCA_900067695.1. Lineage (NCBI taxonomy): Eukaryota > Viridiplantae > Streptophyta > Pinopsida > Pinales > Pinaceae > Picea > Picea abies. The sequence goes on from CBVK0100526774.1 coordinate 5,030, forward strand.
AAGAATATCAAATGAATGGAAGAATAATATGTTTGCTTATTATTTTTATTAAAATATGTTCATTGATGTAAAATAGCAATAATTTTATGGATATTATGAATTCTAAAGAAAAATTTATTTTTTATGAAGTTCTATTAAAATTTTATAATTTTTATGTAACCATTCTTTAAATTTTTAAGATTGTAAAGATTTGGAAGGATAATATTTTATTTTTGCATTTTTTTATGATGAGTTTACTTAATGTACACTTGTTAATTGAAGTACATTTTTTTTTTCATCCTTGAAGGGTTGGATGATTATATGCCCTTCCAACTTAAATTAAGACCAACCCTTCAAATTTGATCACTCATTGTGAAAAGAAATCAACTATATATTATTAAACATGATGATTCTAAGCACAACATATAGATGCATATCTTCTACCATCCAGAACCATAAATTTACCTGACTATTATTTTCCGAAATGAGTCTATTGCCTATTTAAAATACAACCATTGAAATTCAAATTTCAAATTTTAATTCATAATAAATAACAAATGAATGATATGATATGAAATGGAATAACATGGCATGGGATGGAATGATGATAGACAATGGATAACGGTTCCCATGGAATGGAATGATGACGCACAATGAATGGCATTAAATAGACAATTGTGTGGGTTCACTGAATGGAAGTTTTGTTGGAGGAGGAATCAACATCAAACTATAGTATGTCAGAACCTATAGAAGTCTTAATTAGACTGCTCCGGGTGCACATTCAATGCTTTGCACATTGTCATGTACACAGATGGATGTAAAGTAAATTTGGTTCCCACTGTATACACTCCATCATTAAATTTCTCTACAACGACTAGTCTAATGTGTCTCCCCAATTGTGCAAATAAATTAATTTACAACGGTCCTCGCCAAATTCTGAGAAATGTTAACTAAACTTTATGAAGAACTCGTTGAAAATGTTAAGTAGAGACAAAATTGATGCAACACACTACACTATTGATGTGTATTCTATTAATATGAACATATACAGTTACACAACATGGTTACAAGAAGTTATGGAGTTACCAACTCTTGTAACGGTAAATTAACTAATTAACTAGTTATGCAAGGATGTAATTATTTTCCTTAACACACCCCCTTAATTACATCCGGGAAAAACTATCAATATCACCCGCTTCCCATCCTTAATCATAACTTGACCCTCCCCCTTAAAGATAACTTGGTCCCAACCAACTCTGAGATTAATCTATCTCACATTCCCCTCTTGTTAATCGAAGATTGAAATTCTCCGATTCAAAATCAACATTAGATACAAGTACACCTACTAACACCCTCGTACCTACCCAGTGGTTGATTCCACAACTTGATGTATAATCTCTCCCATGGCTAGTGCTTCAGGCTCCTCGAAACGAGGGATACATGCTACATGATCACACACTAACCTATGTAGGCCTGACTCTAGGCTTACAAAACATTTGGGGAATACAACTTGCATATGGAAAGATTTACAACTTCTTACAAATGGGGGAAAAAAACTTAGACCAAAAAACTTACTGGAATGTCTACTCGGGCATGTACCCCTCAAATTACAACAATTCATTTCTTTTTATATTTCTTCATTACAAAAATTTATTTGTATTTTGTTTCACTCTCTTTTCCAAAAATTTATCTATATTTTGTTTCACTCTCTTTTCCACTTTTTCATTATGTCTCTGCCCATCTTTCTTCTTCGTAGCATTTCAGTTTTATTTCTTTCTCTGGGTGATGTTTTCTACATTTAGTTTTCACAGTTGATTAATGAAAAAATGTTGTCCATAAAATGGCTCAATGTCAATGATACTTTCTCTTCAACAATAGAAGAGGCAATAATTTTGTCATGTGGCTTCTTCTCCTTGGAATCCTAGATCTTTGATTTTTTCTCCATGGAGACTCTTCTTCATCAATCGGCTTTGTTGGCCTTGCAATTTTCTTAATAAATGCCAAAATGAATCTCTTCACCATGGGTTTTCCTCTTGAATTTACCTTTGTCTTGGTTCTACATATTCTCCTATCGTTTGTTAGAGTAGGTAATTTTAATAGAATAACAACACCTTCATATTGAGGTCGCAAATCTCAATACAAATATTATCAATACTAATTCCAAATACTTTAGTAACACTTCCAAACCATTAACAATATTTCTAAACAATTTTTCATTATTACCAAAAAGATAAAATCTCATCATCTCACAATTAGAAAGGTTTGTGAACCAATTTCATCCAACATATTATTTTCCATCTTTGTGGAAATACTTCTTTCCCATTAAAGATTGAAGCTTCTTCTTCATTGCTTCTTACATCAATAATAATCCTTTAAAATTATAACTCACTTCTCTCCACCTTTAATGCAGCTATTCCAATATATATATACCACTGAAATGTGATTCCACTTAAATGTGTTTGTCAACAAATATATTCAACTATATGTGCATTGGGCGGCTATTCCAATATATATTCAACTAAAATATATATATTGAAAAATATACAATTGAAATGGGAGGACAAGTTCGAGCGACTTCTTACCAAACGTTTAGACTTTCTTGCTTGTAGGTTACAACGTGCTCTATTATGAATTGTCTAGAACATAGGATGCCTTGAATTTTTCTCATCTTGCACAAGTGTTTTTCAACTTTCTCTTGGATGTTTGTTACTCCCGCCTTTCACAGGTACGTTTTCTATCCAATGGGGGCATCTCAAAATCCAACGAATGATGACTCAAAATCTAATGAACAACGGCTCTGATGTCTTGGTGGTACAATGAACAACGTCTCTACTCTCTTGGAGGTACCTATTTTGATCGTTGTCTTGACTATCAACGACCTTCTGAGGCTCTGGTTCTCACAATCTACATACTCTGGGTTGCTGGTTCCTCTAGTGATGGAGTTAGGCTCAAGCCCACTCTAATACCATGAAAAGATTAAGAAGAGACAAAATTGATGCAACACACTACATTATTGATGTGTATTCAAAATAAATAATAAATGAACAATATGACATGAAATGGAATAACATGTCATGGGATGGAATGATGATAGACAATGCATAATGGTTCCCATGGAATGGAATGATGATAGACAATGCATAATGGTTCCCATGGAATGGAATGATGATGCACAATGAATGGCATTAAATAAACAATTGTGTGGGTTCACCGAATGGATTTTTTGTTGGAGGAGGAATCAACGTGAAACTATAGTATGTCAGAACCTATAGAAGTCTTAATTAGACTGCTTTGGGTGCACATTCCATGCTTTGCACACTGTCATGTACACAGTTGGATGTAAAGTAACTTTAATTCTCACTATATACACTTTATCATTAAATTTCTCTACAGTGACGATGATCAGTGTTGCTAGTATAACTCGTCTACCCAATTGTGCGAATAAATTAAATTACAATGGTCCTCGCCAAACTCTGAGAAATGTAACTTACATTTATGAAGAGCTCATTGAAAATATTAAGCAGAGACAAAATTGATGCAACACGCTACACTATTGATGTGTATTCTATTAATATGAACATGTACATTTACAAAATATGGTTACAAGAAGTTATGTAGTTACCAACTCTTGTAATGGTAAATTAATTAATTAACTAGTTATGTAAGTATGTAATTATTTTCCTTAACACTCCCCCTTAATTACATCCGAGAAAAAATATCAATATCACCAGCTTCCCATCCTTAATGATAATTGGACACTCCCCCTTAAACATAACTTGGTCCCAACCAACTAGAATAATCTATCTCATATTCCCCTCTTGTTAATCGAAGATTGAAATTACCCGATTCAAAATCAATCTTAGATACAAGTACACCTACTAACACCCTCGTACCTACCCAGTGGTTTATTCCACAACTTGATGTATAATCTCTCCCATGTCCAACTCTTCAGGCTACTTAAAACCAAGGATACATGCTACATGATCACACACTAACCTATGTAGGCATGACTCAAGGCTTACAGAACATTTGGGTAATACAACTTTCCGATGGCAAGTTTTACAACATCTTACAACTCGAAGAAAAAAACTTAGAAAAAAAAACTTACTGGAATGTCTACTCTGGCATGCACCCCTCAGATTACAACAATTAATTTCTTCTTATATTTCTTCATTACCAAAATTTAGTTGTATTTTGTTGCATTCTCTTTTTCACTTTTTCTTTATGTCTCTGCCCATCTTTCTTCTTCGCGGCTTTTCGATTTTCTTTCTTTCTTGGGGTGAGGTTTTCTGCATGTAGTTTTTACTGCTCAATAATGAGAAAACGTTGTCCATAAAATGTCTCAACATCAATGATACTTTCTCTTCAACAATAGAAGAGACAATACTTTTGTCTTGCGACTTCTTCTCCATGGAAGCCTTTATCTTTGATTTTCGCTCCATGGCCACTCTTCTTCATCTATCCTCTCTGATGGCCTTGCAATTTTCTTAATAAATGCCAAAATAAATCTAATCACCATGCGTTTTCCTCTTGAATTTACCTTTGTGAGAGTATCTAATTCTAACATAATAACAACACTTTCATATTCACCTTCATATTGAGGTCACGAATATCAATACAAATATTATCAATAATAATTCCAAAGACTTTAGTAACACTTCGAAAAAATTAACAATATTTCTAAACAATTTTTCATTATTACAAAAAAGATAAAATCTCATCATCTCACAACTAGATAGGTTTGTTAAGTAATTTCATCCAATTCTTTTCCATATTTGTGGAAACATTTATTTCCCATTAAATATTGAAGCTTCTTCTTAACCGCTTCTTACATCAATAATAATCCTTTAAAATTAAAACTCACTTCTCTCCACCTTTAATGCAGTTATTACAATATATATACCATTGAAATGTGATTCCATTTAAATGTGTTTGTCAACAAATATATTTAACTATATGTGCAATGAGAAGCTATTCCAATATATATTCAACTGAAATATATATATTGAAAAATATACGACTGAAATGGGAGGACGACTTCGGGCGACTTCTTACCAAACGTTTAGACTTTATTGCTTGTAGGTTACGGATTTCTCTATTATGACTTTCCTAGCACAGAGGACGCCTTCAATTGCTCTCGTCTTGCACGTGTATTTTTCAACTTGCTCTCGGATGTTTCTTACTCCCGCCTTTCACAGGTACGTTTTCTATCAGATAGGGGCATCTCAAAATCCAACGAATGACGGCTCTACTCTCTTGCAGTACAATGAACAATGGCTCTACTATCTTGGAGGTACCTCTTTTGATCATTGTCTTAATTATCTACGACCTTCTAAGGCTCTGGTTCTCACAATCTACATACCCCGGGTTCCTGGGCCTTCCAGTGATGGAGTGAGGCCCAAACCAGCTCTAATATCATGAAAAGATTAAGTAGAGACAAAATTGATGCAACACGCTACATTATTGATGTGTACTCTATTAATATGAACATGTACAGTTACACAATATGCTTATAATAAGTTTATCAACTCTTGTAATGGTAAACTAACTAATTGACTAGTTATGTAAGGATGTAATTATTTTCCTTAACACTTGTCTCCCCAATTTAACCAATAAGTTGGGGTAGTTAATTTAACTAGCTTAGACCCACATCTTAACCTAGCATTAAATAAATTAGACCCACATCGTGACCTAGCATTAAGAATTAAATAACTTAGACCCACATTGTCACACAGGACTTTGCATGACTGATCTATGTCATTCTCATGACATTGGACTTTGCATATTGCTCTATGTAATTCTCGTGACGTTATTATAACCGATGTCACAAACAAGGGGGTCTCATACACCAATTTGGTGTGCTGGCTTGGTCGTGACCTTAAAAATAGATTATTATTATTATTATTGTTCTATGTAATTCTCGTGACGTTATTATAACGTAACGATTTATTTTTTTAATAGTTTTGCTTAAAATTTCTAAAAAATTTAGAAAATGGTAGATTTTAATGGTTGAAATCAATTTTATGGGTGTTTATATTTTTATGGGTGGTTGAAATTAATTTTATTTAATGGTAGATTTTAGTGGTTGAAATGGTATATTTTAGTGGTTGAGATTAATTTTATGGGTGTTTAGAGATTTTTATGCATTCAAAAATATTTAAACAATGTCAGATTATGATTTCTCCAATAATTACTTTGTTAATCGATTTACCCATAATAATTAAAAAAAAAAGTCAAAAATGTGATTTATTAATCTCTTTCTACCTTATCATTTTTTGGATAGTTTGATGGTTGAAAATTGGCTCATGTTATGTACACAAAGTAACTTTAGATCCCAATGAATAATCTCCATCATATAGAGCAATGACCTTGATGTTTTTTGGATGTAGTCTAAACATTCTAAGTTTTTACTTTTTTTGAGGGAACTTTTTTCGTGGAGTTTTTTCCAAAATCTGGTTAGAAATTTACAAGGATAGTTGTAATTGTACATTTTAGTGGTTTAGATCACATATTTCGAATGCCATGGGTTTTTGAGGTTGTTAAATACATTTACACATTCAAAAACACAATTTGAGAAATGAAATATAAGATTTCGTGAACAATTCAACACCCTAAAAAACCCAGGACATTTGAAATATGTGATCTCAACCACTAAAACATGCAATTTGAGTTATCCTTGTAATTTTTTTAGTAGATTTTGATGTCAATTTAGTCTAGACTCTAGTCCATGATGTCGTTTACCCTCGAATTGATTGTTGGTGCAACTAGGATTGGAATTTGATGTATTTTTACTTCGAGAACGTATTTTACAGTTGGCTATAAATGTAGGATGTAGAAAATGATGTTCATTGTCTGTTATTTTGTATAAACTGTCTAATTTTTTTTAGAAGATATATATTCATTTGAAATAGATGAAGGCGGTGGACCAAATAAAGAATTGGATGGAAATTAACAATATATTTTAATATGAAACAGATGAAAGCAACAGAGAATTGGACAAAATTCTGGAGTGTTATAAATGAGTGAGGCAAGAGCTAACAAGATGAAGAAAAAATGCAAAAGAAAGGGTAGGGTGATGTTGCTGAAAAGGCCAAGAGATCTTCCATTTTCCTCTATCTTTCTTTAAATATATTTTAGTTTTTATGGGCAAGGCACTTAGATCTTCTATCTTAAACTATGTATGGTAATTATATTTTCTAGATTAGTGAAAATTGTTTGTTTCATAATGTAGTTATTCTATTATTTTGAAAAAGCTTGTGGTAGGGAGATTAAATGTTCTAACCACTAGTTATTAAGAGTTCCTTCTCATTGCATATAATTGATTATCTTTTAATGTTTACAATTTAAGATTCTTAGTCAACAGATCATCTTGTAGGTTTTTAGAAAGGGTAATGCAAAATTTTACCCATTGTAGAATTTTCTCAGTGCATTTTGGGAGGATCTATTCGGGTTACCTGGGACGAAGTTCACACCTAGTACTAGTTATTACCCCCTGATAGACCAACAGACTGATATAGTGAACAAATGGGTAGAAGGGTACCTGAGGAACTATGTGTCAGGAAAACAACGAGAATGGATAAAATGGTTGCATCTTGAGGAGCACTGTTACACACCACTCATCACATGTCCATCGAGATGAGTCCATTCAGGGAGTTGTATGGATATGATGCCCCATCATTTGTAGATTTGGCATTTAGAGAGAACAAGGCTCGTAAGGACAAATATTGGTTGCAGGAAAGTCAGGACATCTTAAGGATCCTAAAGGAGAATTTGCAGGTTGCTTAGAACCAACAGAAGGTGTATGTAGATAGGTATTGGGTGTAGCGTAGTTTTGAGGTTGGGGACCTAGTCTTTCTTAGGCTACATCCCTACCGACAATATTCATTGAAGAAGAGTGGCATAGAGAAGTTGAAACCTCGTTTTTATGGACCCTACTGAGTGACTAGGAGATTTGGAGAGGTGGCATATAAGTTGGAGCTACCAGAGGGAAGAATAATCAACAACACATTCCATATGTCATGCCTCAAAAACGCATTGGGCCAACAGGTCATCGCTTCGATAGATCTTCCTCTGCTAGATGAGGAAGGACAATTTCTTTTGGCACATGAAAGGATTATGGATTTATGGGAATGGAGACTAAGAAGAAGAGTTATTGGAGAGTACCTAGTCATATGGAAGGGGTTCCCTACAAAAGATCATACATGAGAAGGTGAACAAATGTTACAACACCCTGATCTAAAATTGCTTGAGGACAAACAATTTCGGGAAGGGAGGACTGTAATATCCCTCTCCAATTGATGACTCATCAGCCTATATGACTCTGATAGGATATAGTCAACAAAGAAAAAGATGATTCAAAGTATCAAACCCTAAAGAGATATTAAATAAAATAAATAATTATATTTTAATCAAGTGTCAAGAAGGAAGATCTAGAAGAATCATAGAAGAAGAATAAATATAAGGGGATCCTACCTCTTTGGGAATTATTACTTGATATCTTATTTGAGTTCTCTTGTATCCAACATTTTCGTTGGGGTTTTGGGAAAAATCCTTTGAGTGCAGATTTAGTTTCGGTGGTGCAATACCCACCCTAGCTAGACAAAGGAGAGTTCATTTGGAGTCTTTGTCTTGTGGTATTTTCTAAAGATATTGAATTATTATAGAGCAGAGCAGTGGGAGGATTGGAGAGCCTAAGTTTCTATGTTGGAATCATACAAGGTTTCCTTGTGTGTTTTGTAGAAGATTGTGTAGTTGCCTAGCAACCAATAGTTTATATTCCTAGTCTTGTTCTGCAGCTGTTTTTTCAGCCACTAGAGATATTTGTACTGTTCTTCCCATTAATAATAAGATTTCATATTATTCTTCTCCATGTACGTGTGCTTTCCATGTGTCTGATAATATTCCTCATTGAGCAAATTATTTTAAGGGTTTCATATAATTTTCACCTAGGAAGAATTAATAATTTGGGTCAAGGATATTACAGGTTGTTTTAGTTTCTATTATAATGATTTTTTCCTTTTGATTCTAAATTCATATCTTGTCACTAACTACCTTATTTAAATAAGAAACATGAAAGACCGAATGTGCACATGAAAAAGGAGGCAACTCAAATCTATAACCCATATTACCGATATTAAACAACTCCTTGTAAAGACCATAACACTTGGGTGCTAAATTTTTGTCCTCCTTTTGTTGTTTGAGGCATGTCCATTTCTATGTTTTTAGCCTTAAAATAACCCAATCCCCCTCTTCAAAGTGCATTGCACTCTGATGTTGATCTACTTGTTGTTTTATAGTACATTTTGTGCTATAGCCAAGTTGTCCTTTGATACCTAGAGAACCTCTTGTTGGTTTGCATGTAATGCTTCAATGCTTGAACTTTAGTTTTCCCTCTCAAGGGTGACATGATGGATGGAGGTTGATACCCATAGAGTGCTATACACTCAGACATTTTGGATGGATTATGGACGATAGTGTTGTACCACCATTTTTCCAAAGGTATCCATTCATCCCATTGCCGCTATTTATGATATGTATGGAACCAAATATAACATTTTAGACATGTATTCACCATCTCAATTTTCCCATCATATTGGGGATGGTAAGAGGAGTTGTGAGCTAGTTGAGTACCCAAACAAGAGAAAAATTCAGTCCAAAAATTATCAATGAATATTTGATCTATGCCTCTTACAGTAAAATGCATATTTCATTATACATTTCATCTAGGATTTATATGTTCATTGAGATTGCAAATAATATCAAATATGAATAAATTTGAATGAAGTATTCCATTATACCATGGTATTCTTACATTTTTATATAATATTATTTATATTTTTATGTTAAAAGTGGTACAGATTATATTGAGAATGAAATGAAACATGTGAAAATATAGTAGAGTACAACAATACAGTGAAACCGTTAAACAGATAAGAGATAAAACCTTAGCTTGCCTGAATAGGAGGTGTTGCTTCCTTGAAGGTCTGGTAAGCCTTATACTTCTCCTAGAATAAGTTCAGAGCCACTAATCCGGAATTGTATTAACGAATTCAATATATCCTAGGATTTTCCTTGGATGAATTGGAGTCACCGATTTGGCATGGAGTTTTGATCCTGGCCGTGGATCGAGGTCCCTCTTGTATGAGAACTTGCGAAGGATCTATAATTGTTAATAGTTGTTGGATCCATCAGAGAAACTCTCAGAGGACCCATGACCATTGATTGGAGTAGGGGTGTTGGGGTAGCCAAGTAATATGGGTCTCCAATGAAAGAAAATCCAAGAAGCCTTCTCCACCGTTAGATCTATCGGGATGGCATCAAGTAACCTCATTCGTAGATCAATGAAGGTAAGTATTTAAGTTTGCTCGAGGAAAAAGGGTGACTTCATGATTTACGTCATACTGATGGAGAAAGCTTGCGTATATGATGGGAACACACGCAAACTTGCAATTGGTTGAGACAATATATTATATGTTCCATTGTGGAGTTCAAGACTTAATGAGTGCTTTAATAGGCGGAGTAAGTTTGTAGGCTACGAAAAAGGAATGGTGGCTGTAAAGTGTAGGAAACAGACTTAGAAGTGTGACGAGTTCAAAGGGATTGGAAAGGTAAGATGAATGGGTCCACGAGTCCACCGACCCGTGAACCCAAAAAAATCACAAAATAATCTAAGTGTTGAGTATCAGAAGAGAGGAAGGGACTCAGATGAGTCCGTGAGTCCGCCAAACCACGAATCCGACAAAATCACCAAATAATCTAAGTGTTGAGACTTCTTGGATGGACTTATGAAGGGGAGGTACATAACTGTACGTTCGCGAGTCCGCTAGTTCGTGAGTTTGCGTAGATGGAAAAATGGTTAAGTGTTGAAACTTCTCGAACTAAATTATGAAGGGGAGGTACAAAATTGTATGTTTGTGAGTCTGCAAGTCCGTGTAGGTGGAAAAATGGTTAACAGTTGATACTTCTTGGACGAACTTATGAAGGGGAGGCACAAAATTATGCATCTGCGAGTCTACAAATGAAAAAGAAGCTAAGTGTTGGTGGCGAGTTCATGAAAAGAATGAATATAGACCATGAGTCTGCAAGACTGCCTCCTGCGAGTCCGTGAATACAACAAGGCGGCTAGGAAACCATTAGGATGATAGATGTCCATTACTAACACGATGACGAGCTCAGTGGGGTTCCACCATGGCATCCTAGGATAGTGCCACTTCAGGACCCGGGTGTTGCCACAGTTGGCACGAACAACGAAATGTCATGTGGATGCCACGTGACAGTAAGACAGATGTTTTCTATGTAAACCCAAGAATTTAGGGAGGTCATCGCTTGCACTCCAAAGCTCAGTTCTGATTGAAATTACCTACCTTGGAAATCTCTTGATGAGCAAAAGAGGATGGAGCTATGATAGAGAAGATTTAAGGTTGTTAAGAGAAGTGAAAATTTAATATTCCATCCCTTAAAAAGTACTTAGGGGGTTGGGTCTATTACAAAGATCATGTGCAAAGTGAATCCCCTCATAGGGATAATGGATTATAGTGATGATATGACACTCCCACCACTTGAAAAAATCACCATCATGTGCATATAGTACCTGCCCATTATCTAAGGGTTGTATGACTACGAACCACCGTAGTAAACACAATTCCCTGAGTCTTTGTGGTGGCATGAAGAATCATGGGCTATTCATGTTCTATAACAATGAGGTACCTTAGTCATAAATCAGTGGATGAAGACACTCTACTGCATAAAACATATGTGGATGAGAGGCATGGTATAATGCATAATGCAGCATACCCTGCAATCTGTGTAATCGTTTGGAGAGAATAAATGCAGTCGAAAATTGTGTGTTCCTGTTCGACTGACTTTGTGTTCATATGGTTCGTTTAGAGTCAAATCGTCTACGTATAAATAATAAATAAATAACTCACTCTGTGTTCGTATGGTTAGTTTAGAGTCAAATCGTCTATTCAATATCAATTCAATTCTGTAATATTCAATTCTGAATGGCCATTAATATCAATTCAATTCTGTAATAGGCATGGCCATTCATTCTTGTGACGCTCGCCTTTGCAAGATTGATGTGCAACAAAAATGAGATGGATGCCACCATATTACAAATATGTTTAATAAATTTCCTGCCTTTTTTTTTAATGGTTTCGTTGTGGAAAATTTAAAAATAAAGCAGAATTTTCAATACGGCATGTGTCTGTCAATGGATAGAATTGAAAAGAAACACATGCACATTGTCTCAAAAGTTTCCTTCACTAAACAATTTATGGGTGATAAAGATTTCAAATAATTTGTTGGTATTGAAATTTTATTCTCTTCCATATTTTATGAGTAATTATACATATTTTAGCTTTTTCTTTCACAAGTACTCCACACAGAATTAAATTCTCATGAGAGATTTATCTTTTCAATGTAAAAATTGTGTATTTAGTATTAATATTAATAAAATTATAATAATGATAATTAAAGACTTTATTTTTGGATTTTGTATATGAATAACATGATTAAAGAAGTCTAATTATACAACTACTCTGGCATAGATTTCAATTGACATTTAAGAATTATTATTGGTTGAAAATTCTATTTATTAAGTCTTGAAAATAAATGTTGAAAGGCCTACATAATAAAACATTTTAACTTCATAGTTATTCTACTTATTTCTACTATCCTAATTTTGGATTTTGGGTTTGCAATACTCTTGTGAGACTTGGAACAAAATGAGTGTCCTTACAAAATAGATGATAATTCAAATGAGTCTCCTTGATGTATATATAGAAAATACAAAGCTATAAAGAAATGATAATAAATTAACGCAACTATGATTAGTGTAATAATAATGAGTGAGGGTTATGGTTAGGGGCTTAACATGCTCATCTCATTCGAACAACTATTGGCCTGAATGTTGATTGATTGTCGATGCTTCTATATGAATGACACATCTTCCAAAGTCACATTCTCTATTAGTAGGTTCTTCCACTTAATAAGGTACTCAATAATTACTAAGGTCCTTAGTTGCTAAATGTGTTTCAATGGTTGTTTTAGTTTCTATTATGATTTTTCCCTTTTCATTCTAAATTGGAATCTTGTCACTAATTACCTTCTTTAAATAAGAAACATGAAAGACCAAATGTACACATGAAAAAGGAGGCAACTCAAATCTATAACCCATATTACCAATACTCAACAACACCTTGTAAAGACCATAGTACTTGGGTGCTAATTTGTTTCCTCCTTTTGTTGCTTGAGGGATGTCCATTTGCAGCCTCAAAATAACATAATCCCCATCTTCAAAGTGCATTGCACTCTCATGTTGATCTACTTCTTGTTTTATATTATTTTGTGTTGTACCAAGTTGTCCTTCGATACCTAGAGAACCTCTTGTTGGTTTTCATGTGATGCTTCAGTGCTTGAACTTTAGGTTTCCATCTCAAGGGTGACATGGTGGATGTTGGTTGATACCCATAGAAGATACTATATAAGATACACTCAGGAATTTTGGATGGATTATAGAAGATAGTGTTGTACCACCATTTTTCCAAAGGTATACATTCATCCCATTGTCGCTATTTATAATATGTAAAGAAAAATATATAACCTTTTAGACTACATATATTCACCATCTCAATTTTCCTATCATATTGGGGACGGTAAGAGGAGTTGTGAGCTAGTTGAGTACCCAAACAAGAAAAAAATGTCAATCCAAAACTTATGAGTGAAGATTCCATTTATGCCAATTATAGTAAAATCCATATTTCATTAAACATGGAATTGATCATTGCATATATAGGATTTATATGTTCATCAAGATTGCATATAAAATAAAATATGAATAAATTTGAATGAATATTCCAATATACCATGGTTTTATTTAGGGATGATTTTAGGGGCTAAATTTCGCTCATGGCCTAATTTTCCATGGTTTTCCCAAAAAAAGATTCTCTATTCTAAAAATTATTCACCTAAATTATATAGGATAAAATTATTTTAACTTAAAAATCGCCAAAATTTTATACAAACTATATAAAATCCTTAGAAATTTGAATATTTTTACAAAAATATTGTCAAACATTTATAGTTGGCATATGAAGGATTAGTAAGATTCGTCAAGGTTTCTACATTTTAAAATAAATTTCCATCCTTAAAATCATCTATGGTTTTATTACATATTCTCTAATATTATTTATATTTTTATGTTAAAAGTGATACTAATTGTATTGAGAACTAAATGAAACACACATAGAAATATAGCAGAGAGTACAACAATATAGTGAAACTCAACTTCTATTAACGAATAAAATAGTAGAATATTGTAGAACACAAATTGGCTAGAATGGTGGTAGCTTATCTCTAAAGAGAAAGATAGGTTGGCTTGTTGAGCACACACTTATACTGAGAAGACGGGGAGGGGGGGTTGAATCAGTATAAGACTATATTTTTATTTTTAACATTCACAAACATTTAAAGTGGAAACCCTTTCAGGAGAAAACCACAAAAATGTTTTTTTTATTATAAATTTGTTGACACCAACCTACGGTTACAAATGTTTGTAGTCACCAACTAACTGGAGACACCAATCCCCATAGTTGTTTGTAGGCACCAAACTCCACGAGACACCAATCCCCTCTGTTGTTTCAGTACAACAAATCCTTGTGATTAGCTTCCTTTTTAGCTCCGTTTTTTGCTTCCATTGTCTGTTTTAATATATTTTTCTCCACTTTTTTGAAAACTTCGGTGTTATTTATGAGGATGGAACTATTTTGAGTGTTATTTGTGTTGAGCAACACAATTCAATGCTAAATTAGGTGCTATTAGCGCCTATTTTAGAGCCTAACTTAGCACCTAATTTATTGCATGCTTCATCACCTACTTTAGCACCCAATTTAGTGGCCTATTTATCGCCCAAGTTAGGGTCAAGTGGAGCTTCTAGTTTAGCTTCGAGTTTAGTTTCCAGTTTAGCTTCCTAGTTAGCATCCTAATTTAGCACATGATTTATCACCTACTTTAGTGCCCAATTTAATGCCCCATTTGTCACCCAAGTTAGCGCCAAGTGTAGCTTCTAGCTTAGCTTTGCGTTTAGCTTCTAATTTAGCTTCCTAGTTAACATTCATCTTAGTTTCCTTTATAGATTCTAGTTTGGATTCCTATTTGGATTCCAATTTAACGCCTACTATGTCTAAATAGTTAACTTGTTGA
>CBVK0100526778.1:0-10488 GCA_900067695.1 Picea abies
ACCAGTGGTGTGTTTGAATTCAAAGAGTTATGACCACATAAACAAATAGGTTCATAACAATCCAAAAGATCATTTTAATGCAATCAACATGAATTCCAACTTTAGGTTTTCACGCTTGCAGTTATGAAAATGAAAACGAAAATAAGGTATGCAAAAGTGAAAGATAATAGTGTTGTTTTTTTTTTAAATGCGACGAGTATTGAGGGTTCAAAACCCTTGTGTAGGTATCTTGTAAGGAAAAGATAGGAATGAAAATGGTTGCCAACAATGGCGACACACTGGTAGAAGCAATTATCTCTGCCAAACGAACAAGTCCAGATTAGGATAATGAGAAAAACTCTAACTCAAAAACAACCAGAAAACTGTTTAAACATCATCATCAATCATAAAAATTCCAGCTGGTTATTTTAAAAGATGAAAACTGATAACAATCTTAACAAAAGAGAGTTACGATATTAAGGTTAAAATCTCCAATACTGTTGATAGAGCCATTGTTGCTAGCAAGCGTCCATAGCCTCGACAGGGATGCCATTTAACCCACTCTGATATATGTATCCTGCCAAGAAGTTCCAGATCAGAATAAAGGACATTTTAAGGTCAAGAGATTCCATATTTGAAAATTTTCATATACCCGACATTGCTTCGCTGCCAGCGGGCCTGTTCAGTACCCTGACAAAGTTATCTTGGCGTCATGCATGCATTTACCCACTGCCAGCAGACCTGTTCAGTATCCTGGAGGGTTTACAAGCACTTCCCACAGCTCTTTAATGATTTATTTGGTTTTTAAAGATATATAATTGAGCGGGGTGACGCTGAAAATTATGATATTTTGGACATATTTTAATAAATTACAGACCTTGAGAAAGATTTTTAAATTGTCCTTCATTAAGATCTAGAGATAGTTTGTTAATAAACCGACCTTCGAAGGCATGGAGACATCTTCTGAGTTGTTCTCTTAAGGAACAAGGATAGCGTAAGAAGAAATGGATGATCATGAAAAGCTTCAATTACAGATTGAAATCAAGAAACGTCTTTCAGGAAACAAGCTTTGTTCAACATGGTTGTAAACTTCAGAGGTATATCATAATTGATGTTTAAACAAACTTTCAGCAGTCATTTCAGAGGAAAAAAATTTATGTTCTCTTAATCTGAACAGTTCATGATGCAGGTATACGTATTTCAAAAGTAAAAGACGATAAGCGTAAGGGAGAAATCAAAACAAAACAGCAAAGAAAAATGAAAAGCAAACAAAGGAAAAATATTTACACAGGGTTGTCATCAAGCGAAATACCTTTTTAGAGCTTGGCCATTCACCGGATAGGTGTCTAGCTGTCCCTCTAGATTCTGTAATCTGAAAGAGCTGGGACCCAATTTCTCAGCAATTAAAAACGGTCCTAGCCATAAGTTCTGAAACTTTGTATGCTCTCCCTTTCCCTCATGTGGTTTGTCCCATTTTAGGACAAGGTCACCTACTTCAAAGTTCCTGTCAGAGGTAGAGTTGGAATCAAACTAGCTTTTAACCACAAGTTGATGCTGATCTAACTTCCGTTTTGCTTGGGCCCTTACTTCTTCTAATTTTAACAATGCGTTAATTTGATTCTCCAAAGGAGGGCAGTTCTCTTCTTGTATTTTCCGTGATAGCTGCAGTGAGGGAAGAAGAATATGTGGTGGTAGAATTGCCTCTCTGCCATAGACAAGAAAGAAGGGAGAGTTACCCACAACAGTTTTCGGGGTTACTCTATCAGCCCAGATTGCATTTAACAATGCATTATGCCAATTTTTGTGATTTTCAGATACCGTTCTCTTGATGATTTTAGTCAGATTTTTATTAGTTGATTCTACCAATCCGTTTCCTTGGGGGTAATAGCTGGAAGAATATTTTAATTTAATTCTTTTTTCTAGAGTGAACTCACTCATCTCAAGAGACGAAAAATAAGAAGCGTTATCGAATACTAAACAGTCAGGGATACCAAAACGAGTAATAATATTTGAATTTAAAAAGGCAATTACCTGACTGGTATTTACAGCTTTTAATGGGGCAGCCTCGGACCACCTAGTGAAGTAATTCATGGTTGTTATGATAAACTTATGCTACTGTGAAGATGGCGGATTGATCGGACCTATAATATCAAGACCCCACTGCTGAAAAGGGGAATCTACTCAAACAGGCTGCAAAGGGAAGGCTGGTTTCTGTATTCGTCCGGACGCTTTTTGACAAATAACACACTTGCGACACAAGGCATGGGCATCTTTAAAAAGTGTAGGCCAGTAATAACCTACTCTTAATACTTTATGGGCAGTGGTATCCCCACCAAAATGTCCACCAGCTTCTCCTGCGTGCAATTCTAATAAGACTTTTTCTGCTTCATCTTTCTCAAGACAGCGCATTAGTACTCCATCAAAAATTTGACGAAACAGAATACCATTAATCAACCGAAAGGAGGCAGATTTCAATTTTAGCGCTCTTCTTTTAGTGGGATCTAGGTGACAGGGGGCTGACCCATGTTCAAGACAGAATTTTATATCATCATACCAGGGACTAACAGGGTTTTGTGCACAACAGATTGAATTTTGGTTGTGTTGTCCTGGTTTTGACACATCGTTTTCTTCTTGATGTCATGTCGCTGAGTCAAAAACTAACTTGCATAGCCATTGGCCTCTCACTATTTGTGCTGGGGTGATTTCTATGTCATACTCTTGTAAGGAGGTGACCCAGTTCGCCCTCTTTTCGCCTAGTTCTTTCTGTACTAACATATTTCTGACAGCTGGGTAGGGAACGATAATTTTCGTCCTAAATTTCAAAAGATAAGATCGGAAGTGATTTATTGCTTTAAAAATAGCATAGGCTTGTTGATCTACTGCTGGGTAATTGAGTTTTGAACCTTTGAAGGCCGAGCTCATAAAGGCAATTGGGACTTTATTGTTTTCAGCGTTCTTTTGAGTTAGGACAGCAGCGTAGGAACGGTCAGAAGTGAATGTGTAGAAAGTGAAGTCTTGCGAAAAGTCAGGGCTCATCAGATAAGGAGCATCTATTATGGCATTTTTTATTGAATTAAAAGTTTGGTTTTCTAAGGGTCCCTAATGGTATTGTACATCCTTTTTTATTAAGTTCTGTAAAGGTCTCACCATTTCTGAAAAACTGGGGATGAATCTCCTGACAAATTTTATCTGGCCTAAGAAAGACTGCATAGACTTTTTTGACGAGGGAGGGGGGAGTTTTCAGATGACTTGAGTCCTTTCAAGGTCGATAATCATCCCTTTGCTTGACACAATAAATCCTAAGAGCTTACCTTGTTCTACTGCGAAGATAGATTTTTTAGGATTCAAGGAAATGTCGTACTTATGGCATTGTTGTAGAATGGATCTCAAATGAGCTAGATGATCAGCTTTGTTTTTCGAGAATACAGTAACGTCATCCAAGTAAACTATGATAGATTGATTGATTAAGCCTCGGAAAGCGATATCCATCGCTCTCTAGAAAGTGGCACTAGCATTAATGAGTCCAAAGGGCATTTTCCTATAAGCATAGGTGCCCCATGGAGTGCGGAAGGTAGTTTTAAGTTGGTCTGCAGGAAACATCAGGACTTGGTTATACCCTGAAAAACCATCCAATAAGGATAATATTTTAGAACCAGATACCTGTTGAAGGATCTGTTCCATGGGTGGGACAGGGTAGTTGTCTTTATCAGACGCTCGATTAAGGTTTCGGAAATTGACGCATAGTCGGATTTCACCACTCTTATTCCAGACAGGGACAAGATTAGAGACCCGTTGCGTGTGCCTAACTGGGAAGATTATCTTAGCGTTCAGGAGTTTATTTAATTCTTTTTTGACGGTCGGTTCAAGTTTTGGGTGCATTTTTCTTAAATTTTGTTGGAACGGCAAGGTTTGGAGTTTCATAGGAATGACGTGTTGTATGATGTTAGGATCGAAGGTTTTTAGGTCGTCATACGTCCAAGAAAAAATATCTTTGAATTCCTTAAACAATTTAATGAACGTCGCTTTCTCTTGTTCAGAACACCCCACCCCTAAATTAATGCATTGTGGATTGTCATTAGTTCCCAAGTTTACTTTTTCATACGATAAAGAGGAACTATTTGTTTTACAGTTGACTGATTTTTTGAATTTGTCTTGAAGATCATAAAAAATTTCTAATCTAACTACAGATTTAGGGATAGAATTTACCATGTCCGATGAAGATTCAGGAGATCTCGGATCTAGTATTACCGTGAAATCGTGAAGATTCTCGTCATGAGTGCATTCGTCGATCACTGTGCCTTGGAAAGTTTCTTCCATATGCAAAAAACTAATAATTTGTTGATCGTCATCGAAGACTCTCCAATTCGTAATGTTGTTGGGGACGGATGGCCTGAACAACAGTTCGACGAAGAATGCATTTGGGGACAAGCCTTCTGCAGGAAAGAGTTTCGAAGCTACGTTAGCTAACAAATCGGCTTCCGAATTATTCAATCTAGGAATAAAATTTATGTTAAAATCATAAAACTTATTCATCAAATTCCATACCTCAGATTGGTAGCTTTTAAGATGCGGAGACAAACAGTGGATAGAATCTCTTACCTGTCTAACCACGATTTCTGAATCGCCAAAGACAATCAAATTTTGAATGTTCATATCTAATGCTTTCCTAAGGCCTTGCAATAAAGCTTCATATTCTGTTGTGTTGTTTGTACATTCAAACTCTAACCTGCATGCAATCAGGGTTTTGTTACCTGTTGGATCAATAATAACGTAGCCCGCACCAGCTCCTTCCTTGGACTTTGACCCGTCAAAGTAAAGAGACCATATTTGATTTTTGTCGAGTGCATGAGACCATTGGGTAGAAACTGTTGGCTGCATATATGCCATAATTTCGGACTGTTGTTTCGGGTTAGTGATAGCGGAAGTCTTGGCCATGAAATTGCCGAAAAAGGTATCCATCCCTTGTATTTTGGGTGAATCGGCAGAAGGTGTAAATGGTTCATTGGGATCATTTAAATCTGTCACTGTGAACTTTAGGTAATGTTCACGATTTACCTTGATTTTGTTGGGCTTTCCGTTCTCGGGCAGCCACAAGTGAGACCAATCCGTCGCGAAATATCCATGTAGCTGTTCTGACCAGTCTCTGCTTAAAAACAAACCATAAACTTCTGGAATATCTACAACAATAATATCAATTACTTGATGAACTTTGGGGTTAGACGATAATCTTATAAGCACATTCCTTAATTCCCCTATAACCTTAACACTAGTTCGATCAAGTTGGATGATCTTTAAGGTGGATGGTTCAACTTCAGCATTAATCTTCTGACATACAGACCAAGGCATAACGTTGGAAGACGCTCCTGAATCTACCATACAATTGTGCACGTTCCTATTAAATATTTCAAAGGTTAACAAAAATGGAGGTACATTTCTGCGAGTAGTAATGGTGGAAGCTTGTGGTTTTTTACTCGTAGCCTCTAAAGATAATTTATCTACATTTTCTACATTATTTACATGAAGGTCTCTCTTCTCATGAGGATCAAAATTATTCTTAGCGGAGGCCTTCTGAGGAACTTTTGGGTTATTCTGAAAAACTTTGTTACTGCTTGGATTGTCATTTTTGCTATTCTCTGCGATATTCTGTAACATTTTTTGTAGCAGAAACGGGAATTTTAATAATTCATAAACATGAATGTTAGCCCTTAACTTTTTTATATCTTCAACTAAATCATAATCTAAGCTTGGTTCCGCATAATTCTGTTTAGTCTCAGTTGTTTTAGACTGTTTTGGGGGCAAAGTCGTAGTGTTTTCAGAAGAAGGTTTGTTTGTTGTCTTACTCCTAGTATTGTAGGGATGTATTGTCTTGAAATTAGCCTGAAAAATGCTATCCGAGAAGTGTCCAAAAATGGTCAGAGAAGATTCATCTTCTTCAACTGTCTCTTGTTCAACTACTTCCTCAGGAATCTCAGGGGGCATCAAGTTATCCTAGGCTTCTAGAATTGTTTGAATGGCGAATTGCAGGCTTTCTAGATTTAAGCCTTCGGTGTTTGAATTAGGTCGGTTGGGAGGAAAAGGCTTCCTAAACGGGGGTTTGTAAGGCCCTTTGCTCAAAGAAGCTTCTTCGGCCGTCCTTTTCAAATCTATAACTTGATTTGACAGTTTTTGAACGACTTTTTGTAAGTTTTCTAGATCTGAGCTTTCAGGTTGCGTTTTGTTTTGGGCAGGTCTAGGGAGGATTTCAATTTTCTTTTTGGAAGATGAACTAGTCTCTATTTCATTTCTAGTAGTGTCTTTTAAGCTGAGGATGTCTTTCTCAATCTGACTGGCCTCTTCGAAGGCCTCTAACAATGTGGCCTTCTTAGATCTCTTTACCCAAATGGATATACTTTGATGTAAGGCTTTCGTATAATATGCTATGATAAGATTCTCAGCAGGCATCGAATCCATAGGGATTCGATTCTTTAGTGTTAAGAATCTTTGGTTAAAGTCTTTGATTTTCTCTTTGGGGTTCATTCTTAAACTAGAAAGCTCCATGACTAGAACTTTTAGGGACTTGTCGTCTCCAAACTTCTCAAGAAAACAGGATTCAAACTTCTCCCATGACACGATGGTATGGGGCTGCTGGGCAAAGTACCAGGTAGAGGCATTGCCCTCAAAAGTATAGAGGAACAATCTACAAACTACGTCTTCATGTTCGACATTACGGAGTCTAATGGCTAACATAAACTTTTTAATGTGATCTTCGGCGATCTGTTTAGAGTCTGGGTCAAACTTGGGGAGCCACTTCTCTGGATGTTTGGGTAAGGGATGTTGAGGCCTGGGTACGGCTACTGCATCTTGGTCGAGCCAGGGTCTAGCAGGATTGTTCTGGTTGGCTATTGGTGTGGGCGGTGTCGAAGGCTAGGATGAGGAACTACCTTCGTCAGAGGATTCTTCTCCAGGGCATTATGGAGGTGGTGAGGGTGGTATACCAAATCCTCCTGCTGCAGGAATGAGGATTGGATCTGTAGGGTTTAAAGTGAGGTTAGTGCCTCCAATTTGTTCTTTGATATCAGAGAAATCTAATGGTTGGTCCAAAGGTCGGTTTGGTTGTCTTAAATGGGCGAAGGCACTATGTGTTCTTATGAGAGATTGGCGGACAATCTCTTGTATGTCACCACCTGTAGGATTTGGAGTAACTGGTTCAACTATGATCTGTAGATCGTCGTTTGATGTGGTTGTTGTTTGAGGGATGATGTTGTCATTTGAATGACTTCTTGTCACTATAGGTGAGAGGTTGGGTGGTGGAGGAGTCTTACGACTGCCTCGTGCCATTAATAATTTTCAGGCCCTCCTTCTAGCGTCATTTGTTGACGGGCGAAATTGACCGCTCGTCAACTAGAGGAGTGAATTCAGTCTGGGGTTGTCTAAATAACCCAAGCCATTTGGATTAATCCACTCTGACAGGTTTAGCGGCTCCGTTGGCCGATCTAAGTCCTAGCAAAATAAAAAAACTAAACTAAAGAAACTAACTAAGTGAAAAACAGCTGCTGCAACTATATACTAGTCTAATACATATTCACAGTTTGCTATTTAATATTGATAAAATAGTAATCCTACTTATTAAATGTACAGTGTATTGATATATTTAAATCTCTATCATATGTACATTATGCACAAGATGCAAATTTTACTCGAAATCTGCAAAATCATATATGAATTGACTTATGACAGTGAAGCTGGTGTTTTTTTTTTTTGATTTTTTATAACTTTTATAAACAGGAAATAAAATGGAAACTATCTAGTTGATAAATAAAAATAACAATCTGCACCATGTATCTAAACTATAGAAATGAACAGTGAAACGTGTTTAGATTATAGGAAATTTATATATTAATTAAACTTATTAAATAGCACTAACAGACTGACCTGTAATAGCATTTCCTATTCGTCCTGTTCACAGTATTCGATTTCGTTGTTTGATGGGGGCAACCCGCACCAGATTTTCCAAATGCTTCTCGTAAACAGGAAGCAATGACGCTTGAATACTAATGGCAGAACAAGCAATACATATAGCAACAACAATTTATAATTTAACAAATGATCATATTAAGATAAATCTGAGTATGAAAATTTGTGTATTACTGTTCATTGATTGAAGAAGATCAACCTTCTAATTATCAAATGTGAACAGATTAATTGCTATATATATAATGAGAAACATAAAACATGGACGCTATATAAATCATATCACATCAACCTGTAACAAATTATGATATCTAAAGTAGTCAAAAATTTGATTACAAATTGAAATGAACAAAACTTGAACAAAAATATGATATGTTGAAGCTAAAGCCGTGCAAATATCCACTTTCATTCAAGTTTGAATAATCACCAATCCATAGTTTCTGCTCCCAAGCAGTGATGATCCTTGTTTACAAAAATAATACATATATAAAGGCCACAGGATCAAAACATTCATTGTGGAAATTATCAAAGCTGTTGCAAAAATTATGGGAATACAATCTCCCAAATTCCTATTTCTATCTAAAACTAACAGCCTAATCCAAAACTATGTAAAGAAAAAGCATGTTCAAAGATGCCACAGTCGATCCAATCTCCTTTAAAATTCGTGTGTACCTATCAATGCACAAGAATACCTGATTTTCATATTGTATTTTAGTTGTGAAATCAAAACAATTCAAATTTTCATAACTAGCTACAGAATCTCACGATTCTGTAGCTAGTTATTATTATAAACAGAATCGTGTTTTATTCATTCAATCAAAACATAAATGGGTGTGATTTAAGCCAACAAATCCTATATGCTAATTCAACACAAAAAAAATCATTTTAAAATCATTCTTGAAATACCATACCTCGGTTTCAAGGATTCGATTTGATCAAGCTATTTTTGAATTAACAATGGCAATGGCCGCCTCTACATTTTTTAAAACAACAGAGCTTGTGGTCTTCTGCCTTTTATCATTAGCTAGCAACCTGTAATTTTCTTTGGTTAGCACAGTTACTCGGTCCTCCAAGGACTTGATTCAGGATTGGAGCAAAGGGATGTCTGTATAATATCGGTCGAGCCACGACTTGCAATCATTGCACTGTGATTGATCAGGCCGTGTAATTACAGGTGAGGAGCTTCTTAATTGACTAGCAGTTCCTCTGTCGAGTTTGATCCCAGGGTATTTAGGGTCGTCTTTAAGACATGGCGGGAGGTTCGTCACATAGTCATAGGGCTTGACTGAACAAAGGCCGTGTGAGTATGGATACTCCTTGGTCAGAAACCGTTCGATTTCGGAATCGGAATCTTCACTCAACATAATTGGTTGTTGGTCTGTGTTTTCCTTTGGTTTGTTACAAGCACACCTTAATCCCAACGCGCGGCTTTTTTACCTTTTCAATTGATATCATTGTTGATTTTTCCCTTTTTCTTTGCAGACCTCTTAACAGACTTACCACTGTCTTTTAGACATGATTCAGGCAAGGTGTCGGGTTGGGCATCGTTCGGGTAGGTTGAGAGTTCAACGAAGGGAAAGAGCGTAGGAGGGGGAATGACAGGCCCGACAAGGGTTTCTTTGACCACGGTTTTGTCAACTTGTCCTATTTCAGAACTGGAAAAATCATTCCTCAACAAGAAAGCGTCCCAACAATCGCCACTCAACTTCAACTGATGAACCAAAATAATTTTAATTAAACAGTGGTGGAAGAGGCTGGAGTCGGCTTTCTCCCTCTTGAAACGTTTATCCATTTTATATAAACTCTGAAGGAGCAAATGTGGCATATTTAAAGGAAAATCTATGAAACTCATGAGCAGCCAGAGATGGTATAGGAAAACAAAACCGTATCTACCCTCGCATGTAATGGAGATTTAAGAGCTGTAACTGGCATACCTTTATCGCAACTATTGATTTTCCTTGAGGTAAACAGCAGTGGCCATGGTACTTCGTCAACCTTCGAATTTTTAAACCATTTTTTCCCTTTGATTGGCAGACCAGTGGCTGAGCTAAGGAAATCCTCGTTCAACTCGAACTGGACATCCCCAATTTTGGCTCTGCACCCATCGAATGTAAGTGAAAATTGTTGAGCGACTACGAGGTTGAAACCCTCGAACTTCTCAATAAAAACCAACCAACCATTCCTCTCTAGGTCCTCTCGGGCGTTATCAAACAACATCAAAGTTTGGACACCATTGGGCTAAATTCGCACTACAGGAGCCATAGCTAATAGTACAAGATCAATAGGGTAATCGACGATAGGGTTTGACAGGGTAGACAAAGAACCATTTTTCCCGCAGCTTCCCCAAAACAAGCAAAAGCAACCCGAAATGCAAGACAGAGCGTTAATGCTTATGTGTGTGGGGGTGGTGTAGTAAATTGGGACCATGCAAAAATATCATGTCGAGCTGTACAATCGACGACGCCTCGGTAAAATGTTACATTCAAATCACAATAGTGCATACCAAAAAACATTGTAAACAACATGTCAAATGAACCACGATTTGACCCAAAATTAATG
>CBVK0100526779.1:0-20279 GCA_900067695.1 Picea abies
ACCAGTGGTGTGTTTGAATTTAAAGAGTTATGACCACATAAACAAATAGGTTCATAACAATCCAAAAGATCATTTTAATGCAATCAACATGAATTCCAACTGTAGGTTTTCACGCTTGCAGTCGTGAAAATGAAAACGAAAAGCAAGTATGCGAAAGCGAAAAATAATAGTGTCATTTTTTTTAAAATTGCGACGAGTATTGAGGGTTCAAAACCCTTGTGTAGGCATCTTGTAAGGAAAAGATAGGAATGAAAATGGTTGCCAACAGGTGGATGCATATTATGTAAAATTAATTTTTTGGGGAGAGAAAGTATCATATGTCCATGTTATATAATGATTTTATGTCAAATTTTATTTTGTGTTAAAAAACATGGTGGTGGTTGGGACTGGATAAACCAATTAATTAAATTCATCATTTTCAAATCATTTGTTATTGTGTTTCATTTTTATAAACATTTTTAAATTGTTTACACAAAATCATCTTTGATGAAATTACATGCATATGTAGATCTATTTCTATGGATTCAAAATATTCATTTTTATATAAATGTTATTATTTGATGAATTAAATGCATTTATAGATATATTTTTATTAATTCAAAATATACATAAAAAAAAAAAAAAATGTTATTGTTTCATATTATTTTAATATTTTTCATGTAACATGTATCATAATTTTAAAAAAATTATTTGTTTTTGCAATAAAATTTTAACATGGTCATTTTAAAAAAATTAACATTTTCACCTACAAACTAAAAATATATATATTAATTCTATTAACACCTTTATTAATTTGTTTATATTATTAATATAAAGTGAGGTGCATTTTATAGTCTAATATGACACTTGGCATAAGTCATCCCAATATAACAAAACATCCCAATATGGAAGATATTTGTACCATCACTACTCATAAATATAACAATTATAAATGTAATTAAGAACAATTATTATAATGTTGTCAATAAAATAAATGAAAAAAATGACATTTCATAAAAGAATTTTTTCTTTTAAACATGTTTAATCAACATATTGTATCTTTTTGGAAATTAAACAATTCACCTTGAAGATTAATTTAACATTATATGGGATTAATAGTTTAAGTTTTCGCAATTACAATCCAAAGTAAATGATTTCATAAAACTAAAGTTAAACATTATATGACAACTCTAAATTCTAATGAGTGATACATATTAAATTTAATTTAAAAACAGAGAAATCATTAGTGTACTTATTATACATTTTATAAATCAAACAACAACATGATTTGAAAAAACACAATATACATGTGTGCTATATTGTTTATAGCGCAACAGTGTGATTGGAGTTACACCAGAGTAGTTGTTATGTAAAAATGCATCGAGAAACAATTGAATTGACCAAGTACATATGCAAACCTCCACAATTAAATTTTTGCAGAGGTTTTGTTTTGCGGAGGCAAAAACATAGGTCACTCTTTGGTGCCACTCATAATTTAGCGCATGGAATTGATCATTTGCCATGTCCTTAATGCTCTGCCTTGCATATCCTCCTTTGTCGACCACTTGACTTTCTCCAAGATACCATCCATGTCATTCTTGTAGCCATAATATGAACTTATGACATTTCGCTTATAGATCACATACCTACACCTCCTCTTCTTCAACTCGAGGGAGCTTATCAAATATCTCTTTGGGGATGGGGAGGAATTTCATAGCCCCGAAGTATCTATAACCGAGGCCCTTTCTTGTGGCATCGGGCACATCAACTTCATTCCCTTCCAAGCCCATCATCTTGGCCCCCAATTTGGCATAATTAGGACTACCAAGCTCTACTGTCGGAGCTTTCAAGTGCTCATTTTCCCTATCCAGCAAGAAAGGACCCTGGTGGATGTCTTAATTGTAAAACAATGTTAGCCTCAATATTGACCTAAGCTCCATATTGTATATTTAATAGAAGTTAAGAAGCTCATTTGGAAAAACAATCGATGATCCATAAGCTTTGTCGGCATGTCTTATCGCTAAATACTAAGCATTTACTTGGCCTTGGCCTGCTCCTTCATGATATCCTCACCCATGTACTTACTAAGAAGTTCATCGTGTTTCTTCTTCTCCACAACCATGTGTTCAATCACTTTCTCATATTGAAAAGACACATGGGAAACAAACTCTCGCTCTCTCTGTTGTTGGTTTCTCTTATCTATCTCTCCCATTTTTGTCGTCGCTTCCTCATCTTCAACGAATAGGACCAGCTTAATGGAAATGACCTCACCACTCTTGATATTCAACCTGGCCTCCCTCTAGATAGACTTAATCCTTTACCACTCCCTCAATGCTTTGGCATGCATCTCCTCCTCTCTGGGCCGCTCAACTTTCTCCATAATATTGTTCTCGTCATCATTGTCACTATAATAACTGACTTCAATTTGCTTGTAAATCACATACCTAGACCTCTTGTTCTTCATATAAGGGGGATTATTGAATTGCTCTTTGATGTCAGGGAGGAATTTCTCAGTCGCACTTGTATTATTGATTTTTGGAAGATGGCATGTTACAATGTTCCGACAACCAATTGTACAAGTGCAGCTGGGAAATTCTTTCTCAACGTCAAAGAGTTATTCGATAAACCTTGCAAGGTGAAGAAGAGGAGGCATATGTATGTAATATACAAATGAATTGACGTCGGTTAATATGGAAATAGTGATGATAAGAACTATATCTTATAGAAAGTTGAGTGGCTTGTGGAGGACGAGATGCGGGCCAGAGCGCTAAGGGAGTGGCAGAGGATCAAGTTTATCTAGAGGTAGACCAGGTTGAAAATCAAGAGTGAGGTTGTCATTTCCATTAATTTTCTCATATTCAAGGAAGATGATGATGTGGCAGAAGAAATGGGAGAGCAGGACAAGGGAAACTGGCCGCAGAGAAAGTGAGAGTTTGTTTCCCATATTCCCCTTATGGATGAGAAAACGATCAAGTGCATGGTTGTGGATAAGAAGAAACATGATGAAATTCTTGGTAAGTACAAGGGTGAAGATCTCATGGAGGAGCAGGCCGAGGCCAAGGCAATGCTTAATATTTAGCGATAAGACATGCTGACAAAGCTTATGGATCATTGGTTGTTTTTCCAAATGAGCTTCTTAACTTCTATTAAATATACAAAATGGAGCTTAGGTCAATCTTGAGGCTAACACGGTGTTATAATTAAGACATCCACCAAGGTCCTTTCTTGCTAAATGGGGAAAAGGGGCATTGGGAATCTCTGATTATAGAGCTTGGCAATCCTAATTATGCCAAAGTAAGGACCAAGATGACAGACTTGGTAGGAAATGAAGTTAATGTGCTCTATGCCACAGAAAAGGGACCCTGTTACAAATACTTCGGGGCTACAAAATTACTCCCCATCCTCAAAGAGTTATTCGATAAGCCCCCTCAAGGCGAAGAAGAAGAGGTGTAGGTATGTGATCTACAAGTGAATTGACACTAGTTCATATTATGGCTACAAGAATGATGAGGACGATATCTTAGAGAAATTCAAGCAGCCCATGGAGGAGGAGATGCAAGGAAAAGCACTAAGGAAGTGGAAGAGGATCAATTCCATGCACTAAATTATCAGAGGTGCCGAAGAGTGACCTATGTTTTTTCCTCTACAAAGCAAAACCTCCACAAAATTTAACCGTGGAGGTTTGCATATGTAGATTGTGAATTAAATTGTTTTTCTTCTGGACACTGTTGTTACTCTCGACGTTGTCGACGTATCTGATTCACAAAAAAACCTTTTTAGGCACATATATATAGATAAAATGAATTTAAAATATAAAACACAAACATATATAACTAATTTGTATTTATCGAAAATTGAAAATAGTTTTTGTTTGCAAAAAAAAAGTGAAGTAAATGGTGCTCTTAACAAATACATATGCACTGCATTTGGTTCTCCTTATAAGACATTAGGCACTGAATAGGCATATGTTATATATAATACATTGACGCGTCATTGTTAGTCTACCACTGACATCTATAGCGGTGCATTGTGATATATAGCGCACGAGTTAAGGGTTGGTGTTAAACCACGCAGTACGTTGGGTTATATTAAATGCATTGACTCTCTATGTTAGTTCATGCACCGAATGATTTTAACCAATGTGTTTAATTTTCGCGGTGCACTGTTCATAGGCATGGGCATGTTATTCCCCTTTTCTAGGGATAAATAAGGAGATGATGTCTTAAGGCCCTCAGGTTGCAGACATGAAGTACCGAGAGGAAAATGAGCAAGCAAAGGCCCCTATCAGACCACACATCACCATCAGATCGATGGTAGTAGCATCCAACACACCCATCTTGGCCCACAGAGGAAAATAGGTCTTACTTCATGAGATAAAAAATATGGTATCGTGGTAAGTGTCATTTTAATATTTGAAGCATTTGAAGATGTTGCAAAGGATCCTTTCTTGATTTTGAAAACATTTGCTTGGAAATTATGTTTGTTGTCCTATTTCACCTTGGTGAGTGTCATGCTTTCCTAGTAAGTGGACACCCTTAGGGAAAGGGTTGCTACTGGAGGATCTCCTTGAAGGGTCATCATATCATTCCCACTCATACTTGCCACCTTCCATCACTTCTTCCCCTTCATTTCCCCATCTTTTAGGTTTTCAGGCTTATTGACCCAAGAAAGGCATGTACCTCATTTCATGGGAATAAGGGGCCACTAGGCTCGAAGGTGCCCTAGCAAAAACATAATGCAATAAAATCTCACCCTGGGATCACGAGAGCAACGAAATGCCTCTCTAAATAAAGTGAGGGACCCATAATATAAATAACTAATTAATTAATGTTGCTTTCCATTGTAGAGCATTTGTGGGATATGTATTTCCTTTTAGTGACCCTTATTGTCTTCAATTGGAAAGGCATGTAAACCAATGATCCAAAAAGGATCCAGAGAAGGATAAGAACAACTCAGAACTCATAGAGGCAACTCAGAACACTCAAAATGGCTCCAGCAGACAGAGAAAGGGAAAAAATTCAAAGTTCCCAAAACTTAGTAAAAATGGCATGATCGTGAAGTGTGTGTCACAAGCTTTCTAATGACGCAAATGGCTCATCAAACAGAGTTACGGATTGAAAGATAGTTGCGGTCAAAGTTGTGGTAAAACGGGGCAAGTTAACACGAGCCACATCATCATCCATACCGCTGACATCAGCAGCTAACATGGTAGGATGACGACTGTTGACATCAGCATGCCATGTGACAGCACTAGAGGCTACCATGTTTCACCCGCCAATAGGTTTTTCGGGGCTCCATTTGGACCAGTAGAAAAGTGCCACGTGGCACCACTCATAAAGTGCCATGTGTCCTATATGGAGTTAAGATGGAGGTGACATCAGTATCCAGGTGGGCTAATCAGAGGATGCCACGTGGGCCAATCAGAGGGTGCCAAGTGGCACCGTCGAAATTCCCAAGGAGGGCCCGTGACCGAAAAACCAAAAATATATATAAAACAGGACCCCGCCAAATCTGGGGAGGTCCCGCCATATCTAGCACAACTTCCATGTCTAGAATCCTACAAACCAAATATAGCAGAGGTTATAACCAACGACCCAAAAGGGAGGCCCGCGGGTTTGACCCCGGGACCTCCCCCACATATAACTCTTTAACTTGAGCACCAACAACCAACTCACCTAACGGACCCGTTGGTAAGTTTGTCCGCCCAATTACTATTTAAGCCAGGTTTCCTCCTAGACAAGGGGGGAGGGGCGGACAGTACGACTGCGGGCATGGTTTACGAGGAAAGGACTGTCATTGTTGCAGGTTGCAGAGGGCACGAAAACTGAGACAGAATTCTTCTTAGGCATGGGAGTGCCAGAGTCGAATCGAGGCGTGGAGACAGTCATTTTTGTGTAATTCAACGCCACGAATTTAGTGGTGTTGTTTGTTTTATGATCTGAGCATTATTTCTACAAATTGATTTTAGAATGAGGTATACTTATGTATTTTTCTAAATTATTTTGCTGAGTTAATGAAAGAGCCTACCCATTTGAGAGTAGGACCCGGAGACGTAGTCCACTAGGGACGAACTCTGTTATCAAGTTTTTGTGTTCAGATCTGATGCTTATGTCTCTTAATTTTTGAGTTTTCCCGTCTTTAATTGTGCACTTTAATTTATGCTCATTTAATGCAATTCTTGATAAGTCATGATGAAAATATCATGGATCATGTTGGTGTTAGCATTGGAAATCACTCCTGGATTGCAGCAGGAGCATAGCCCGACGCCCATCAGATTATGTCACGATTTGTTTATAGAGGGTGATCAAGTGGAAGAAAACTTGGAACAATATCGTTCTAACTCTGAAACTAGGCTAGACATGCACAGGTAGGTGAGGTCTTAGTTAAACTTCAGACAATGAGTTGTAGTAAGGGTGAATAGGAGGAAGACTTCTGTGAGGAAAAGCTGAGGGCTGATGTTGGCATCGAGCTTCTGACAACCTGTAGAAGAAAAACTTGAACGTAAGAAATTCTTACGCTCAAATGTAGGCAACACTGGAGAATATAACGGTGTTACAATAAATCCTTTATCTTAACACAGTCACAGTAATTCACACGAATCGGTCGATCATGAACTCTCTCAGTATGGGATGAAACTAGATGGGATAAGAAAGTTGTTTGTTATAAAACAAGAAATCTCACATACAAATACATAACCTGAGAACTAGAGCATCTATTAAAACTTTATAATCGGGAGCTTTTCTCTACCATTGATGATTACAAAAATAGAAAAATTGAGTGTATATATACTCAGAAAAATTTGCCTAACAGAGGCGTGCTCGAACCTCCAAGGCGTGGCGTCTCTTCAGTCAAACCTGGATGGAAAACCTTCGTCAAACGCCACCTTAACTCAGCATGTATCTTTCAAGGGGGACCTTCCCACAAGGGTACCATGAGCTGATTGCTCCAGGCCTCCCATACCTTCCGTTTATGGCTCGTGCTAAGGTTTCACCTACCTACTCGATTTTCATTAATTTCTTCCCCGGGGAGTGGCCGAGACGACATGCTCAGAAGAAGACCACGTGCCTGCTCCCTAAGGCTCGTAGGCTAGCATACCTTTCTTCTGGCACTGCCATCAATGTAACCCAGGGCCATGACCTGGCACCTCTCTCAAGGGCACTTCGGCATTTCTTCTTTCAGGGATTTCTACTTCCCCTGCCTTCAAATTTCCTGGTGCCCAATCTCACGAAATGGCCCTCCAGGATCAACGGTTGGATCGGCTCTAAAACTGATGGCCACGATCATTTTTCCTTGAATGCATTGGCTCCACGACCCTTCATCTACTTTGTCCCTTTTCCATACGATCAAGTGCTATGACTGTGGGCACCCAGAGGCGCCCTTGGCACTTCGCGTTTCGCGGCTGGGAGGAGGCTGAGTCCTGCTCTTCAAAGTCACGATAGGCGAAGAGGCAATAGAGCCTAATCACTCGCCACGTGTCCCTCTTTGATCGGATGGCCCAGAACTTATTCGGCGATACTGTGGGCCCGAATCCTGGATGCCTTCATCACTTCGCGTTTCGCAGCTGAGAGGGAGTTGATCCTTGCTCTTCAAAGTCACGATAGCCGAAGTGGTGATAGAGCCCAATCATGCACCACGTTTTCCTCCTTGATCGGATGGCCCAGAACTTATTTGGTGATACTCTGGGCCCGAATCCTGGACGCCTTCGGCACTTCGTGTTTCGTGGCTGGGAGGAGGTCGATTCCTGCTCTTCAAAGTCACGATAGGCGAAGAGGCGATAGAGCCTAATCGCCTGCCACATGTCCCTCTTTGATCGAACGACCGAGAACTTATTCGGCGATACTGTGGGCCTGAATCCTGGACGCCTTCGACACTTCGTGTTTCGTGGATGGGAGGGAGTTGATCCTTGCTCTTCAAAGTCACAATAGGAGAAGTGGCGATAGAGCCCAATTGTGCACCACATGTCCCTCCTTGATCGGATAGCCCTGAACTTCTTCGGCGATATTGCGGGCCCAATTCCTATGCTAAACATGGAATAATTCTGTCGGTCACAAATATCCTTCAACCGACGATCTTCTCCATCGATCGATCCTCACGGTCGGACACTGGGTCGCGCATTTGCTAACATTTTAAGCCTGAACTTGAGATTTTATGCACTGCACGGTGTGCTCACGGCTGCATCCTTGGACAAAGTGCCTTTTGCTGGACTTTTAGGCCTACTTCTTCACATCTCAGGCTACGGGCCCAAAGGGGAGAAAACAACCCACCCCTCTTAATAAGAATTAATGTTAACATTAGGCTCCATGGGGGATAGAGTTGTCCCTATGATGATCTAAGAACTCATTTGCAGCTTCAGTGCCTTGATATTGGGCTATGGAGTCATTTACTAAGCCGAAAAATAAAAATAAAGAAAGAAGCAAAAGGACAATATTTACAAACAAAGGAGCCGTCTAAGGCTCAAACAAAACATTTCTTCAGAAAATGCCCATTTACTGGGCTATTAAAAACCTCCTCACCCTCCAAATCATGCAACCTTTACGTGTTATTTGAGAAAATCTCAGAGATTTTGAAGGGCCTAATCCATAGGGCGTCAAACTTGTTGTGTTTTCCCTTATCCTGTCTGGGTGCATCCCACTTAAGCACCTAATCCCCGATCTCAAACTCCGTCTTCCTGGCCTTCTTTTCAAAGGCATGTTTGACCTTTTGTTGATGACTATGAGCTGTGTCCATCACCTATTCCCTGATCTGTTGTACTTCCACCATCTGATGAATCCTTTTGACCATATGATCTGGCTCTCCTTCATAATCTTGAAAGAATTTCGCTACAGGTAAGGCGAGCTGAGTGGGAAAAACTGCCTCTGTTCCGTAAACCAGCTGAAAAGGTGAGGTGCCCAAGGACTTCTTCGTTGTCACTCGATCGGCCCATAGAGCGAATTTGAGCTTTGAATCCCAAGCCCTCTTATTGTCTTCCAATAATATTTTAATGAGCTTGATTAGGATTTTATTGGAAGATTCTGCCAATCCATTTCCTTGAGGATAATAGGGGGTGGAGTGAATTAGCGAGATCTCGAACTGCTCATAGAACTTAATCAGAGGCTTAGATTTGAATGAAGCAGCATTATCAGTGACAATCCTGCTGGGACAACCAAATATGGCTATGATATCCTCCAAGAAGCCGATAATTACTTTGTGTGATGCACTTCTGGTGGGACAACTTCTATCCACTTGGTGAAATAGTATGTTGCAGTCAGGATCCATCTATGTTGGCCACTTGAGGGAGGATGTATTTCTCTGATGAAGTCCAGCCCCCACTGTTGAAAAGGTGTTGAAGCTACTACAGGCTTCAGTGGCAGTGGTCTAAGCTACTGCTTTCCTAAGAACCTTTGACATTTGATGCAAGCTCTGACTTCTCTAGAGACATCGGTGAATAAGGTGGGCCAATAGTACCCAACCCTGAGAATTTTGTGAGTTTTGCATTCCAAAAATAATGTCCTCCACAAAGGCCGCTATGGAATTCAAATATAACCTTCTAGGATTCCTGTGGGTTCAAACACCTCAACAACACCCCTAGAGTGTCTCTCCAGTACAAGACTTGGCCAATGAGGCAATATTTGACCACCTTGAGTTTTAAAGATCTTTCTTTACTTCTACCCATTCCATCAGGGGGCTTCAACTCCTATAGAAAGTACAAAATGCCTCAATACCAGGCACATTCTGTTAGTGGCAAGTCGTCCTAAGAGCTTTGGTTGGGCAACTCAGCTTGTTGAGTTCTTGAGCAACTATTGATTAGACTAACCCCCAAGGCTCTGCAATTGGATTCAGCCAGTAGCTTGGCCAAACCCTGCCCCTTAACCAACTTGGTGGGTTTTATTTCCAAGTCAAACTCAAGGATCTTAGAAATCCATTTAACTCTTCTCCCATCTATGTCAGGTTGTACGAGGATGTCCTTCACAGAGGCTGAAGGAACGTATGCGGTCACTCTTGAGTGAAAGACATAGACTATGAAAGATTTGAGAGCTTTCACCAAGGCATAGGCCTGTTTCTCCATGATTTCGTACCTGATTACTGCATCTCTTAATTCTTTACTGAAGAAGGCAATGTGTTGCTCTCGCCCTTCCTCATTTTTCTGCAATAAGACTGTTGCTACTGTATCAAAAGAAGCGAAACAAAAAACTAGGAAGTCTTTGGAATAGTCAGGACTGATCAGCACAGGTGCCTCAGTCAATGCCCTTTTTATTTGGACAAAATATTCCCTAGGTTCAGTGGTCCATTTCACTTCATTTCCCTTTCTGAGCATGGCTGTGATGTGTTTCACTAGTTCAGCAAAATTTGAGATGAACCTCCTCAGAAATTTAATCTTTCCTAAAAAGGCATGGACTTCTTTCTTAGACCTGGGAAGCAATAGGGTCTGAATTGCCTCTACTCTGTTGGGATCAATTCTCACTCCTTTTGTTGATACTATATGGCCTAACATCTTTCCCTCCATCATAGCAAACAAATATTTCTTGGGATTTAGGGAAATACCAAACCTCCGAAATTTCGAGAAAACTTTCCTTAAGTGATAGCAGTGCTCTTTATCGGACCTGAATAAGACTGTGATGTCATCTAGATAGATCACCACAAACTGATCTCTCTCTCTCTGATGAAGGCTATGTCCATGGCTCACTGAAATGTTTCTCCTGCATTCATTAGTCCGAACGGCATTTTGGCATACATGAATGTGCCCCAAGGAGTGGTGAAGGTTGTCTTTTCCCTATCCTCAGGCATGACCGATATCTGATTATAGCCAGAAAATCCATCAATCATGGATATCCTGGATGCACCAGTTACCCTCTGCAATATGTGTTCCATCTTAGGTAGGGGGTAATTGTCCTTTCTTGAGATTCTGTTTAGATTCTTGAAGTCAACGCAAAGCCTGATTTTGCCACTTTTCTTTCTTACCAGGACCAAATTGGCCACCCATTTGGAATATCTCAAGGGGACAATGATTTGGGCATCTAATAACTTCTTCACTTCATTTTCCATGACAGGTAGAAACATGGGATTTATCTTTCTTAGATTCTGCCTAAATGGCCTAGCCTCTTCCTTCAGTGGGATCTTGTGTTCAATGACAGATGTGTCATATGTCTTGAGGTCTTCATAGGTCCATGCAAACACATCAGCAAATTCTCTTAATAACTCGGTATATTCGACCCTCTGTTCTCTGGTCAAACTGCTTGACAACTTGACAAACTTAGGCTCCTCCTCTGTGCCAATGTTGCACTCAGTTGTGTCAGCATCTTCATCTAAAACCCTACCCTTTACTGCCACATCATTCCCATCGAACAATCTTTCTAAAGAGACTAGTCCCCTCGAAATGTGATTGCTAGGCAACTAAATAATCTGGTGATCAACAATTTCATTTAAAAACACCTCAAAGTAAGGGCTACCTTCAAGGTCAGGATCCTGATCAAAGTGCAACGCAAAAAATTCATCAACAAATTGGAGAAATTCTTTGATTTCAAGATCATCTTCAAATACCTTCCAATGTTTGACATTGTTTGGTACAGAGGGCCTATATTTTATCTCAACATTATATTTTACCATAGACAACAGAGGGATCTTGAACCGGCTAAAGAATCAGCCAAAGCATTTTTCTCCCTTGGAATAAAAGAGATGTTGAAAGCTAAGAAGAAATTGTCAATCAGGTCCCATACCTCCTCTTTGTAAGTTCTGAGTCGAGGATGCTTAGTCTGGTAAGCATTTTTTACTTGTTGGATAATCAACTCAACATCTCTGAACACTACTACTCCCTCAATCCCCATTTCTTTTGCAGCCCTTAAACCTAGAACAAGAGCTTCATATTCTGCCACATTATTAGTTGCTTCAAATTCAAGCTTGTATGACAGGGATATGGCTTCCTGACAAGGTGACATAAAGACCACTCCAGTGCCAGTGCCTTCGCTAGAAGAAGCTCCGTCGAAAAACATTTTCCAAATAGAGGTGGTTGGAGGAGGTGTCCCATGATCAAATAAGGGTTGATTTTTTATTTGGAAAGGGGCTTCAGGAGCATCAGTGAGCTGTAACAAACTAGATCCCAAATCAATATCTAGCGCAAAGATAGGGTGATTGGCAGGGTTTTCCTCATCGCTAACAATGTAGGCTAGCTGGGCTTCTTTGTACAGCCTCCTGTGTTCCCCTCCAAAAACTGGAATAGTAGCATATGTGAGATCCATCTGTAATGTTCCTCCAAGATTTTTAATCCAAGATCTTGACAGCAGCATGTCGGACTTGGGAGGAACGTCGGCCACTACAATGTCCATGACCACACTCTTCATTGGCAGCTAAAATAGAGAGACTGCCAAGTCTTTGATGACTCCAAGGCATTGTACCCTCCTTGAATCGAAAGAGTACAAATCATGATAATTCTTTGTCACCTCCAGTCCCAATTCTTCCGTTACTATTTTGGGCATAAGGTTATGGGAAGCCCCTGAATCCATGAGGCAGTTATGCAGTACTTTATCATGTATGTTCAGGGATGTGTAGAAAGGAGGGGATGAATCATCTCTATCTTCTACCATGGGACCTAGGACGACTGCTGGTTTTTCGTCTTGGAGATTTATTGAGTTTGTGGAAGGCTGGGGGGGCTCAGATTGTAGCAGCTTGGAGAGGGACTTTTTGAAATCTTCATTTTTAACTAGTTCGGAGAGGGGTACAGGAATTATAATCTTCTGAATCTCATGATCAAAACTAAAGGAGGAGAGAGACTTAGGAGATTCCCTTACCTCGGAGACAGGTTCCTTGGCTGCTAGCGAAGCATTCTGAGTTTTCTTTTCTTTAGTAGTGGTTGTTGCAGCTTTAGTAGGACTTTCCGCTATGAGGGGTTGATCCTGGCTATCAAAATTTCCTTCTTTCCTTTTTGACCTGAGATTGTATCTATTAGGAGTGTTGTTGGCCTTTTCCCCTTTACTCAACTCGTTGATTTGGGTGTTGATAAGGGATTCTTCATATGCATATTGCGTCAAATGAGGAAAAGAGGAAGTGTCCTCGATGCAGTGGATCTCAGGGTCGAGTTCATCCACCTCCTCCCTTTCCTCATGAGCAACTAGGCTATTCTAGAGAGGGGTCTGAATCCTCTGATCATCCCTGTCTATACTTCTTTGTTCCTTTGGCAAATTATGTGGCATATTGTTACCAGGCCTCCTGAAACCTCTGTTATCAGTATTCTGGGGGTTTCTGTACGTGGGCTTCCCCTCTAACTCCCACCTCTCCATCCTAGCTGAAAGGGATTTCAGTTCTTTAGTTACCTCATCCATCTGAAGGGGAAGGGAATAGGAATGGGATGGGGAGGCCTCTGTTCTTCTCATGGATACGTCTCTGTCAGCCTTATTCCTGAGTCAGTCAACAACCAATATATTAGACTCTACTTCCATGGATACATCCTGCATGTGAGCCAGAGTGGTGGCTCTCCTTTCCCTCGGTAGGAGGTAGAAATCATGATCAAAAGCATTGGCATAAGTGATATTTGCAGAGGCTTTGGAGGGCTTTATCTCAGTGGGGATCTTATTGTACATTTTATTAAATCTTTTGGAGAAGTCAGAGATAGACTCTCCTTCCTTTCTCTTCAAAGACCCAAACTCAATCATGTAATACACGAAGTCCTTTTTGTCTCCCCGTTGTCTCAAAAAGGCACTATCCAAAGACTCAATCCCATCAATAGATCCAGGAGGCAGGGCCCTAAACCATTTTCTAGCCTCTCCTTAGAGACTATGGATGGAAATCCTCATCCATACATCTGCATGCATGATAACATGATCGTTTGTAAAACTGTAGAAGGCTTCAAGGTGTTCTTCTGAAGCTATGTCCCCTTCGCCCGTAAACTTGGGTAGATGCTTGAGGTAGCCATCCACTGGAAGGACATTGAGAGGCTGAGGCAACACAAGGGGAGCATACCTAGCAGCTAAAATAGCCTCCATTCTAGTCATAGGGGGATTTGCTCCTGCCATAGGGATATTAGGTGGAGGAGAACTTGGAGGGGAAGGAGCTTGAACTGGGGATACTGGAAACAGGCTTACAGGGGTAAGGGAAGTGACAAGGGTTTCTCCCTCTAGTCCAAAACCAGGAGGAGACAACTCGGCAGGAACACTTCCAAAATTCAGGAAACGGGAGGTGTTGTAACAGATATAAAAAATTGACTACACTGCCCAAGGTACAAGTTGGTTTTCATTCATTTACCTTTGATCATGTGTATGGTAGCACTGGGTCTCCTTCATCAACCAATTTTGAAGAATGTGTTGCCCCACTTGTTGATGGTTTGTCCCATGGCTACAAGGCTACGGTTCTTGCATATGGACAGACTAGTTCTGGTAAGACATATACCATTGATATTGGTCACTTCATTCATTATTGTATTGTGGCGTTGCTTGGAAAATACTTCATATAAATTTCCTCGACTAGTCAACCTCGATATTTCCCAACAGGCATCATGCAATTGAAACAAAGATAACCAAGAATGTCATTAGAGCATGCTAGACGGGTCTACTAAGTTCAAAAATCATTTCAATTGCTTCTCTAGATAGGCTGTATCTTTTAATGTGAGCAACGACACTTTAGACAAGGAAGAAGCATGCACACTATGGGAATGAAAACACTCATTCTATCTGCATTGGAAGTAAAAAAAAAAAAGTTGAAAAGAAAAATCATTTGGAAGAGGTTCTCATCATGTCTCTGACCAGATTATTCAACTCCTAGATTTTCTAAAGATGTCGTTGATGCT
Source organism: Picea abies (assembly GCA_900067695.1). Taxonomy (NCBI): domain Eukaryota; kingdom Viridiplantae; phylum Streptophyta; class Pinopsida; order Pinales; family Pinaceae; genus Picea; species Picea abies. The sequence goes on from CBVK0100526779.1 coordinate 14,732, forward strand.
CTTCAATTCAGTGAAGGCACATCACATTTGGCTCCAATATCAAGGAACAAAGATCTTGAGGAATTTGATTTGTAGGATAAAAAGGCCTGCGATGTGGAAATATGCAGTTTGAATCAGAATCCACTTGAAGTCATTATGGACAATAATGAGGATGTATCTGGCTTCATCTTGTAGAGATCTTTCACATATTGAAAGAAAGATTAATATGGCAATCCGATAAGGGAAAAAACATCTGAGAACCTTCAAGAAAAAGCACCTGCAAGAATTACTTTGTCAGAGGATGCTTATGTTGGTGACTTATGTTAAAGAAATAGATGCAATCATTTTTTGGATGCCACAGAAATTCAGGTTAACCAAATCTTTTTGAAACCCTTCACTGAACTTCCATTCTATTCATTAAGATGTGGCGAGACACTACAATGAGTAATGGCCAAATTCAAATTATCATGTCGTTTAAAGGTGCAGGAGATGGTGACAGATATCGCAAACGCATCAAATGGACAGTTACAGGCCCAACACTACACATCCAGATTGGCGGTACAGCTCCAAACGACACAAATCACATGAGCTCCTGGACTCCGAATCCTAATCCCGCTCGCGCTATGCTTAACTAAGTACAAGCTCTCGTTGATGACAATTGGGCGGAAATAACAATGCGGGGGCATGATCCAAATGGGCTAGTCCATAATTACTACAACGGAGGGCAATTACCATCGACTCAGTTTCCCATTTGATTTATGAAGCATCGGAGAGACACACGTGGCAAGGGATGTCGTCCTAGCTCTTTCCTCCAATATTGTTGGTTGCGTAATGATCACAATTCATCTGACAAGACCACAGAGAATAATGCACCGCAACTGTGGTAGCCAGCGAGTGGAATCCTTATGACAAATGATCCAGAGGAAGCAGTCTCATGCATAGCCTTGTCAAAGAATGATTCTTATGCTATGTCTGTTTTTGGCAGGGAAGGAAATAGAACAAGTTGAGGATTTTATATCTATTTTGTCTAAGTTATCTCGAGGAGCACAAGTTCCATTGGAATTTGTAAGCCATGTATATTGTTGTCGAGGAAAGTTTGTTCTGGTCACTGTTGATCGGCATGAATGGTATGCACAGCCTCAACTCTACACTCAAGATGATGCAAGCGGACTATGGAATCTCTCACTCGAAATCCTCTCCGCCATGGCCATTCTAGCGGTTGCTTGCTTTGGGCTGGGATGGTGGTATTTGTTCAAACGGTACGAGATGTTTTCCTTCTTGGGAATTCAAGGGCTTACTACTGGGCCGCAGAGATGCTCATTTGCAGAGCTCAAAATGGAAACCAAAAACTTCAACTCATCTTCTCCATATATTCATAAATTTCCCATATGCTTACTTCTGAATGCTATATTCATATTTGAAAATCCAGTGAAAAGGGTAGGGTTTTGAAGAAGTTGTTTACTGTTAAGATTTTTATTTGTATATAGATATGGGAGGTTTCAGTGATCATGTTATTTGGGGCCTGAAAGGAAGATGGATGATGGTCATAGAATGCTTCCTTATTCTCTCATTTGCTGGATCAAATTATAAATTTTTTTTGGTTTGTATTCGCAAACAATAAAAGTGAATATGGGATATGATCAGGAGGTGATCACTACATCAGCTTTTTTCAAGAACTTGGGTGCAAACGTAGGCATAATTTCTGGTCTCATCAATGAGTTCAGTGCACCATGGGTGGTTCTCACCATGGGTTCGGCGATGAACCTCACTGGATATCTCATGATTTGGCTATCTGTCATGGGCAGAGTTGCCAAGCCTGCATTGTGGCAGAGGTACATGTATCAATACATCTAGAGTGGAGCACTTCTGGGAATTTTTGAATTCATTCTCTTGTTGTTGCTTTTACTGTTGTATTTATTGCATTATGGGTGCCTGAAACTAAAGGGAGAACCCTCGAGGAAATACAATCACCATTTCAATAAACTTGACCAAATTATATTACTGCAGTGAAGGCATCTTGCTAAATTGTTAACGGAAAGTTGGTGGATTCTGATATTGAAAAGCAAAACCACAGCTTCCAAGTGCCAAAGAAGGAATGACGAGTGGTCAAATGATTAGTAACGGTTCCAGGAGCTGGAAGATATGCCTGGCAGTTGTAGAATGCCATGAAGACGAACCGTTTCAGATTCCTGGAACACAAAGAGTTTTATTTTTCTTTTAAAATACTGATGTATGTAAAAGCAGAGAGAGGACAGCCCGAGAGCCTTTCACAGGCTGGGTTTGTAATGTATTCTTTTTCAGCAAATATAGAACAAAGTGCCAAGAGATTCTATACTTTGTCACTGTCTAATTCCGTTTTCTTCCTGTATTATTGTTTCTGAAGTTTTCATCACTGCTCTTTCTTCCTTGCATTCATTATTTCATCTTGTAATGGTTACAATTCAGTACTACCTCTGCTGTAGCTATTTTAAAGCATTCCTTAAGGTGCAGTTTTTCCTCTGTTTTGTTGTGAGTATAACAAGACCTGCATCCTAATTGTTTTGCCTTATTTACAAGTTTTATTTGTTCACAGCCTTTCCTCTGTCTTTTTATGAGTGAGACAAGACCTGTGTTCAGATATTTGAAGTTTCAGTGTTATTTCTTCTATTGAAAGGAAGACCAGATACTTGGCCTTTTCTTTCAGTTTTGTTTATCCCCTATCTTTTATCCATCCTCATGATTTTAAAATGAATTAGACAAATGAGGTCATGCCTTTTCGTCTCTGATCTATAAATGAGTGGAATGACTATTTTCAACCCAGTTCTAGAAGCCTCCTATGACTCACCAATCAACAAGATTTATTTCTTTTAAAAATGTGCTAAGGCTTGGCTCTTTTACAGCCTAGAGTCAACTCTTGCGACAATAGGAGGCTTTAGAAAATGGTCTGCTGCAAAGCTGAGGAGAAGAAAAAGGGGTTTCTACAAAAGGAGACGGAAAATTATCTGGTTCGGCGGTGGAAGTTTCTCCTCGAGGGGCCTTTCCTTTTCTAAAATTCACCTGTGGCTCAGCTTCAGGTGTAGCTAGAGGCAGTTGTGGATGGGACCGTGTGTGTCTACCTCCGAAAGCCACAATTAAAACGGAAGATTCACCACAGTGGAGTCGTCACAATGGAGTCGCCAGGTGCAGAGTAGCAATCTTCAAAGGCTCTGATTCCTGATGCACCTTCAGAATCAGAAGCTCAATGTCGTTCAATCTCGGGGAAAATTTTCAACTTTTTCCCCGGCAACGGCGCCAGAAATGTTAGCGTTGGAAGTCACTCCTGGATTGCAGCAGGAGAAAATCCCAACACCCATCAGATTATGTCATGATTTGTTTATAGAGGGTGATCAAGTGGAAGAAAACTTGGAACAATATCGTTCTAACTCCGAAACTAGGCTAGACATGCATAGGTAGGTGAGGTCTTAGTTAAACTTCAGACAGTGAGTTGTAGTAAGGGTGAATAGGAGGAAGACTTATGTGAGGAAAATCTGAGGGCTATTGTTGGCATCGAGCTTCTGACAACCTATAGAAGAAAAACTTGAACGTAAGAACTTCTTACGCTCAAATGTAGGCAACACTGGAGAATATAACGGTGTTACAATAAATCCTTTATCTTAACATAATCATAGTAATTCACGTGAATCGGTCGATCATGAACTCTCTCAGTATGGGATGAAACTAGATGGGATAAGAAAGATGTCTATTATAAAAAAAGAAATATCACATACAAATACATAACCCAAGAACTAGAGCATCTATTAAAACTTTATAATCGAGAGCTTTTCTCTACCATTGATGATTACAAAAATAGAAAAATTGAGTATATATACTCAGAAAAATTCGCCCAACAGAGGGGTGCTCGAACCTCCAAGGCGTGGCATCTCTTCAGTCAAACCTGGATGGAAAACCTTCATCAGATGCCACCTTAACTCAGCATGGCTCTTGTAGGGGGGACCTGCACACAAGGGTACCATGAGCTGATTGCTCCAGGCCTCCCATACCTTCCGTTTATGGCTCGAGATGAGGTTTCACCTACCTTCTCAATTTTCATTAATTGCTTCCCCATGGAGTGGTTGAGATGACATGCTTAGGAGAAGACCACGTGCCTGCTCCCTAAGGCTCATAGGCTAGCATACCTTTCTTCTGGCACCGCCATCAATGTAACCCAGGGCCATGACCTGGTGCCTCTCTCAAGGGAACTTCGGAATTTCTTCTTTCGGGGATTATTACTTCCCCTGCCTTCAAAGTTCCTGGTGCCCAATCTTGCGAAACGGCCCTCCAGGATCAACGGTTGGATCGGCTCTAAAAATGACGGCCATGATCATTTTTCCTTGAATGCATTGGCTCCACGACCCTTCATCTGCTTTGTCCCTTTTCCATACGATCCAATGCTATGACCATGGGCCCGCACCTGGAGGTGCCCTCGGCACTTCGTGTTTCACAGATGGGAGGAGGTTGATTCCTGCTCTTCAAAGTCACGATAGGTGAAGAGGTGATAGAGCCTAATCATGCGCCACGTGTCCCTCTTTGATCGGATGCCCCAGAACTTATTCGGCGATATTGTGGGCCCGAATCCTGGATGCCTTCAACACTTCACGTTTCGCAACTGGGAGGGAGTTGATCCTTGCTCTTCAAAGTCATGATAGGCAAAGTGGTGATAGAGCCCAATCGTGCGCCACGTGCCCCTCCTTGATTGGATGGCCCATAACTTATTCAGGGATACTGTGGGCCCGAATCCTGGACACCTTCGGCACTTCGCATTTCGCGGCTGGGAGGAGGTTGATTCCTGCTCTTCAAAGTCACAATAGGCGAAGAGGCGATAGAGTCTAATCGCGTGCCATGTGTCCCTCTTTGATCGGACGACCAAGAACTTATTCGGCGATACTGTGGGCCCGAATCTTGGATGCCTTCGGCACTTCGGGTTTCATGGATGGGAGGGAGCTGATACTTTCTCTTCAAAGTCACGATAGGAGAAGTGGCGATAGAGTCCAATCATGCGCCACGTGTCCCTCCTTGATCGGATGACCCTAAACTTCTTCGACGATATTGTGGGCCCAATTCCTGTGCTAAACATGGCATAATTTCGTCGGCCGCAAATATCCGCTGACCGACGATCTGCTCCATCAATCGATCCTCACCGTCGGACACTGGGTCATGCGTCTGCTAACATTTTAAACCCGAAATTGAGATTTTATACACTGCACGGTGTGCTCACGGTTGTATCCTTGGAAAAAATGCCTTTTGATGGACTTTTAGGCCTACTTCTTTGCAGCTCAGGCTACGAGCTCAAAGGGGAGAAAAAAACCCACCCCTCTTAACAAAAATTAATGTTAATAGTTGGTATCAGAGCAGTCGTCTTTGACTTGAATTGTTGAGTGTGAATGTTTACTAGGGCCAAGCATAAGCAGGGTAGAGGAATTCTTAATACTTTCAATCCTGAAGTTGGCCGTGTATCGAGAAGGAAGAAAATGGAAAAAGAGGACAAGCGTGATGAACAGGAGAAAAATTTTCACGTGGTCTTTTATCGCATGTCAGGTGAGATCGGAAGAGC